>JAYJML010000586.1:0-22825 GCA_035610835.1 Ophiura sarsii | reverse complement strand
CACATGCCCGATTGGTGTAGTGGTTAACATATGAGACTTGCACGACGCTGGCCCGGGTTCGAATCCTTGTCTAAGCTTCTATTCGATAATTAATTATTTGTTGCTTCTTTTTTTCTAACAATCATGATTTGCATTATTTGTTTTAATCAGCACTATCATTGTGTCTTCCATTTCTTGAATAATCATAATGTCCTTGATTTTGGTACCGTTTTGTTATACTTAATCATGTTAATTCAATGAGTGCATATGTACTCATTCTTATATATGGGCGTAATGTTACGGTTGACGCATGGCTTGACAACTTTGATTTATTGTCAAAACAAAACAGGCATATTTCATGTTGGGTCTATATTTTTAAGTTATATAGACACTGGTATTAAGATATATAGATATAGATACTGGTCTTGAGATATATATAAACGACGGGAAGATGTTTTCTCAACGTTTAGCTGATGATATATGAGGTCGAGCATCCATCTGAATTTAAATAACTGGTCATGTCTATAGTTTCACGGGCATTTTAAGTGAAAAATATACCTCCTTATTTAAAATTGACCGGTCCCTAACAGTACGTTGATGCATAATGTTTGAACACGTGACCAATGTTATAACCTATCTGTCCTCCAAATCTGGTGAAGAAATCTTTGTTTAATCTCATGTTATAGCCAAAAGACTTAACACAGATGATTTTTTTAGCAAATGACTCAGACAATCAAGGAAAAAAAGGTGGGCACACTTTGTCCTAATTACGGAAAAAACCTCCCCTCTCCCCGGAGGCAATGTTGATCCGAGTCATATTATCAGAAGCCTTGGCAGTTCCCCCAACATTGATTGATGGGGGATGGGGAAGGATATAAGAAAGGGGGAGACTTTTGCTTTCTATTAAACAGTGCTATGTCCCAAGTGTGATCTCAATTGCGAGCACAGGGATAGTTGTAATGAGTTGCGTCAAGTGTGCCAACTATTATTTTCCTTGATTGTCTGAGCGAAATCCTAAATTCACCATCTGGGATTGTTTTTTTGGCTATAACTTTAGAACCAAATGTCCAAGGCTAATGAGGTTTTGCACGATTATTGTAGGGTATATTGTCAACATTCCCTAAAAGTTACAAGCATCAATTACGTCATTTAGGGATTGGTCAGTCAATACTTAGGCAACATATACGTCAAAACATGTTATTTTTACAATTTATTTTCATGGATGTGAAACAAAATGTTGAAGAACAGTTATAGTTCGTATTTGTATTAATTGATTTCTAATCAACATTTGATAAACGGCATATAAAGTCAGACAAAGTGTAATAGGGACTGGCCATTAATTACTAACGCTGTCTCTGTATATTAAATGTGTGCGACTATAGGTCTATAATAGGCCTTGCAATTGTTATAGTTCATGCAAACATTACTATCTTCAGAAGATAGCAATTATAGACACAATGCCATGTTATGTTCGTAGCATTAAAATATATAATCATGGAAAATAATAATAATAATAATAACATTTATTTACAAAATAAATAAAGCCACATAAACAGAATGGCTAATACAAACAAAGATAGAACGAAAAGTCACTTTGTGTATTAGGGACTGGTCATTGTTTACTATCGCTGTCTCTGTATGTTGAGTGTGTGCGACTATAGGTGTATAATAGGCATTGCCATTGTTATAGTTCATGCAAACATTACTGTCTTCAGAAGCTAGCAATTAATGACACAATGACATGTTATGTTCTTAGCATTAAAATATGAAATTATAGAAAATAAATAAAGTCACATAATCAAATAATGCGCCATGAAAACAAAACTCTAAGATAATGTGCCGATTATTTAAAAAATGGAATTTATGATCGTTTAGAAATAAGCTTAGAAGCACACACAAGAAGAAGAAAAATAGAAGCTTGGGCAAGGATTCGAACCTGGGCCAGCGGCGTGGAAGTCTGATATGTTAACCACTACACCAACCGGGCGTGTGTGCATGTTGTAATTGAATTATACGCTATCAATACACGTGCATTGTTATTGCAGCGGTGAATCATTGCAACGGTACACCATAAATGCTCATCAAATTTCTCATTATTATGAAATGCAAAACTTTTTTTTCTCAATGGATTAGTGTTTAGTGGACAATGTGAAACTAATAGGCTATCTTTTAGAAGAAATGAGTAGCATCTTCGGTATGTTTTAACGGTTCACCCTGATGAAATAAAACATATATGACTTTAGATTAATTTTATTTCAGCAATGGTACACCGTTCAAAGGTGGGTATGCGGTGATTTATCTTTGCTTAAAAAGGGTCTATACGAACGGTATTTGTCCTCTAATCCCTTATCCATTGACAAATCAGTTCTGTATTTCGTAACAATGACACATTTAATGATTTGTTATGGTGTACCGTTGATATTGATTCACCATTGCGATGACTATACACGAGCATTGATAGCGTATCATTCAGTTTTAACATGCACACATGCCCGATTGGTGTAGTGGTTAACATATGAGACTTGCACGACGCTGGCCCGGGTTCGAATCCTTGTCTAAGCTTCTATTCGATAATTAATTATTTGTTGCTTCTTTTTTTCTAACAATCATGATTTGCATTATTTGTTTTAATCAGCACTATCATTGTGTCTTCCATTTCTTGAATAATCATAATGTCCTTGATTTTGGTACCGTTTTGTTATACTTAATCATGTTAATTCAATGAGTGCATATGTACTCATTCTTATATATGGGCGTAATGTTACGGTTGACGCATGGCTTGACAACTTTGATTTATTGTCAAAACAAAACAGGCATATTTCATGTTGGGTCTATATTTTTAAGTTATATAGACACTGGTATTAAGATATATAGATATAGATACTGGTCTTGAGATATATATAAACGACGGGAAGATGTTTTCTCAACGTTTAGCTGATGATATATGAGGTCGAGCATCCATCTGAATTTAAATAACTGGTCATGTCTATAGTTTCACGGGCATTTTAAGTGAAAAATATACCTCCTTATTTAAAATTGACCGGTCCCTAACAGTACGTTGATGCATAATGTTTGAACACGTGACCAATGTTATAACCTATCTGTCCTCCAAATCTGGTGAAGAAATCTTTGTTTAATCTCATGTTATAGCCAAAAGACTTAACACAGATGATTTTTTTAGCAAATGACTCAGACAATCAAGGAAAAAAAGGTGGGCACACTTTGTCCTAATTACGGAAAAAACCTCCCCTCTCCCCGGAGGCAATGTTGATCCGAGTCATATTATCAGAAGCCTTGGCAGTTCCCCCAACATTGATTGATGGGGGATGGGGAAGGATATAAGAAAGGGGGAGACTTTTGCTTTCTATTAAACAGTGCTATGTCCCAAGTGTGATCTCAATTGCGAGCACAGGGATAGTTGTAATGAGTTGCGTCAAGTGTGCCAACTATTATTTTCCTTGATTGTCTGAGCGAAATCCTAAATTCACCATCTGGGATTGTTTTTTTGGCTATAACTTTAGAACCAAATGTCCAAGGCTAATGAGGTTTTGCACGATTATTGTAGGGTATATTGTCAACATTCCCTAAAAGTTACAAGCATCAATTACGTCATTTAGGGATTGGTCAGTCAATACTTAGGCAACATATACGTCAAAACATGTTATTTTTACAATTTATTTTCATGGATGTGAAACAAAATGTTGAAGAACAGTTATAGTTCGTATTTGTATTAATTGATTTCTAATCAACATTTGATAAACGGCATATAAAGTCAGACAAAGTGTAATAGGGACTGGCCATTAATTACTAACGCTGTCTCTGTATATTAAATGTGTGCGACTATAGGTCTATAATAGGCCTTGCAATTGTTATAGTTCATGCAAACATTACTATCTTCAGAAGATAGCAATTATAGACACAATGCCATGTTATGTTCGTAGCATTAAAATATATAATCATGGAAAATAATAATAATAATAATAACATTTATTTACAAAATAAATAAAGCCACATAAACAGAATGGCTAATACAAACAAAGATAGAACGAAAAGTCACTTTGTGTATTAGGGACTGGTCATTGTTTACTATCGCTGTCTCTGTATGTTGAGTGTGTGCGACTATAGGTGTATAATAGGCATTGCCATTGTTATAGTTCATGCAAACATTACTGTCTTCAGAAGCTAGCAATTAATGACACAATGACATGTTATGTTCTTAGCATTAAAATATGAAATTATAGAAAATAAATAAAGTCACATAATCAAATAATGCGCCATGAAAACAAAACTCTAAGATAATGTGCCGATTATTTAAAAAATGGAATTTATGATCGTTTAGAAATAAGCTTAGAAGCACACACAAGAAGAAGAAAAATAGAAGCTTGGGCAAGGATTCGAACCTGGGCCAGCGGCGTGGAAGTCTGATATGTTAACCACTACACCAACCGGGCGTGTGTGCATGTTGTAATTGAATTATACGCTATCAATACACGTGCATTGTTATTGCAGCGGTGAATCATTGCAACGGTACACCATAAATGCTCATCAAATTTCTCATTATTATGAAATGCAAAACTTTTTTTTCTCAATGGATTAGTGTTTAGTGGACAATGTGAAACTAATAGGCTATCTTTTAGAAGAAATGAGTAGCATCTTCGGTATGTTTTAACGGTTCACCCTGATGAAATAAAACATATATGACTTTAGATTAATTTTATTTCAGCAATGGTACACCGTTCAAAGGTGGGTATGCGGTGATTTATCTTTGCTTAAAAAGGGTCTATACGAACGGTATTTGTCCTCTAATCCCTTATCCATTGACAAATCAGTTCTGTATTTCGTAACAATGACACATTTAATGATTTGTTATGGTGTACCGTTGATATTGATTCACCATTGCGATGACTATACACGAGCATTGATAGCGTATCATTCAGTTTTAACATGCACACATGCCCGATTGGTGTAGTGGTTAACATATGAGACTTGCACGACGCTGGCCCGGGTTCGAATCCTTGTCTAAGCTTCTATTCGATAATTAATTATTTGTTGCTTCTTTTTTTCTAACAATCATGATTTGCATTATTTGTTTTAATCAGCACTATCATTGTGTCTTCCATTTCTTGAATAATCATAATGTCCTTGATTTTGGTACCGTTTTGTTATACTTAATCATGTTAATTCAATGAGTGCATATGTACTCATTCTTATATATGGGCGTAATGTTACGGTTGACGCATGGCTTGACAACTTTGATTTATTGTCAAAACAAAACAGGCATATTTCATGTTGGGTCTATATTTTTAAGTTATATAGACACTGGTATTAAGATATATAGATATAGATACTGGTCTTGAGATATATATAAACGACGGGAAGATGTTTTCTCAACGTTTAGCTGATGATATATGAGGTCGAGCATCCATCTGAATTTAAATAACTGGTCATGTCTATAGTTTCACGGGCATTTTAAGTGAAAAATATACCTCCTTATTTAAAATTGACCGGTCCCTAACAGTACGTTGATGCATAATGTTTGAACACGTGACCAATGTTATAACCTATCTGTCCTCCAAATCTGGTGAAGAAATCTTTGTTTAATCTCATGTTATAGCCAAAAGACTTAACACAGATGATTTTTTTAGCAAATGACTCAGACAATCAAGGAAAAAAAGGTGGGCACACTTTGTCCTAATTACGGAAAAAACCTCCCCTCTCCCCGGAGGCAATGTTGATCCGAGTCATATTATCAGAAGCCTTGGCAGTTCCCCCAACATTGATTGATGGGGGATGGGGAAGGATATAAGAAAGGGGGAGACTTTTGCTTTCTATTAAACAGTGCTATGTCCCAAGTGTGATCTCAATTGCGAGCACAGGGATAGTTGTAATGAGTTGCGTCAAGTGTGCCAACTATTATTTTCCTTGATTGTCTGAGCGAAATCCTAAATTCACCATCTGGGATTGTTTTTTTGGCTATAACTTTAGAACCAAATGTCCAAGGCTAATGAGGTTTTGCACGATTATTGTAGGGTATATTGTCAACATTCCCTAAAAGTTACAAGCATCAATTACGTCATTTAGGGATTGGTCAGTCAATACTTAGGCAACATATACGTCAAAACATGTTATTTTTACAATTTATTTTCATGGATGTGAAACAAAATGTTGAAGAACAGTTATAGTTCGTATTTGTATTAATTGATTTCTAATCAACATTTGATAAACGGCATATAAAGTCAGACAAAGTGTAATAGGGACTGGCCATTAATTACTAACGCTGTCTCTGTATATTAAATGTGTGCGACTATAGGTCTATAATAGGCCTTGCAATTGTTATAGTTCATGCAAACATTACTATCTTCAGAAGATAGCAATTATAGACACAATGCCATGTTATGTTCGTAGCATTAAAATATATAATCATGGAAAATAATAATAATAATAATAACATTTATTTACAAAATAAATAAAGCCACATAAACAGAATGGCTAATACAAACAAAGATAGAACGAAAAGTCACTTTGTGTATTAGGGACTGGTCATTGTTTACTATCGCTGTCTCTGTATGTTGAGTGTGTGCGACTATAGGTGTATAATAGGCATTGCCATTGTTATAGTTCATGCAAACATTACTGTCTTCAGAAGCTAGCAATTAATGACACAATGACATGTTATGTTCTTAGCATTAAAATATGAAATTATAGAAAATAAATAAAGTCACATAATCAAATAATGCGCCATGAAAACAAAACTCTAAGATAATGTGCCGATTATTTAAAAAATGGAATTTATGATCGTTTAGAAATAAGCTTAGAAGCACACACAAGAAGAAGAAAAATAGAAGCTTGGGCAAGGATTCGAACCTGGGCCAGCGGCGTGGAAGTCTGATATGTTAACCACTACACCAACCGGGCGTGTGTGCATGTTGTAATTGAATTATACGCTATCAATACACGTGCATTGTTATTGCAGCGGTGAATCATTGCAACGGTACACCATAAATGCTCATCAAATTTCTCATTATTATGAAATGCAAAACTTTTTTTTCTCAATGGATTAGTGTTTAGTGGACAATGTGAAACTAATAGGCTATCTTTTAGAAGAAATGAGTAGCATCTTCGGTATGTTTTAACGGTTCACCCTGATGAAATAAAACATATATGACTTTAGATTAATTTTATTTCAGCAATGGTACACCGTTCAAAGGTGGGTATGCGGTGATTTATCTTTGCTTAAAAAGGGTCTATACGAACGGTATTTGTCCTCTAATCCCTTATCCATTGACAAATCAGTTCTGTATTTCGTAACAATGACACATTTAATGATTTGTTATGGTGTACCGTTGATATTGATTCACCATTGCGATGACTATACACGAGCATTGATAGCGTATCATTCAGTTTTAACATGCACACATGCCCGATTGGTGTAGTGGTTAACATATGAGACTTGCACGACGCTGGCCCGGGTTCGAATCCTTGTCTAAGCTTCTATTCGATAATTAATTATTTGTTGCTTCTTTTTTTCTAACAATCATGATTTGCATTATTTGTTTTAATCAGCACTATCATTGTGTCTTCCATTTCTTGAATAATCATAATGTCCTTGATTTTGGTACCGTTTTGTTATACTTAATCATGTTAATTCAATGAGTGCATATGTACTCATTCTTATATATGGGCGTAATGTTACGGTTGACGCATGGCTTGACAACTTTGATTTATTGTCAAAACAAAACAGGCATATTTCATGTTGGGTCTATATTTTTAAGTTATATAGACACTGGTATTAAGATATATAGATATAGATACTGGTCTTGAGATATATATAAACGACGGGAAGATGTTTTCTCAACGTTTAGCTGATGATATATGAGGTCGAGCATCCATCTGAATTTAAATAACTGGTCATGTCTATAGTTTCACGGGCATTTTAAGTGAAAAATATACCTCCTTATTTAAAATTGACCGGTCCCTAACAGTACGTTGATGCATAATGTTTGAACACGTGACCAATGTTATAACCTATCTGTCCTCCAAATCTGGTGAAGAAATCTTTGTTTAATCTCATGTTATAGCCAAAAGACTTAACACAGATGATTTTTTTAGCAAATGACTCAGACAATCAAGGAAAAAAAGGTGGGCACACTTTGTCCTAATTACGGAAAAAACCTCCCCTCTCCCCGGAGGCAATGTTGATCCGAGTCATATTATCAGAAGCCTTGGCAGTTCCCCCAACATTGATTGATGGGGGATGGGGAAGGATATAAGAAAGGGGGAGACTTTTGCTTTCTATTAAACAGTGCTATGTCCCAAGTGTGATCTCAATTGCGAGCACAGGGATAGTTGTAATGAGTTGCGTCAAGTGTGCCAACTATTATTTTCCTTGATTGTCTGAGCGAAATCCTAAATTCACCATCTGGGATTGTTTTTTTGGCTATAACTTTAGAACCAAATGTCCAAGGCTAATGAGGTTTTGCACGATTATTGTAGGGTATATTGTCAACATTCCCTAAAAGTTACAAGCATCAATTACGTCATTTAGGGATTGGTCAGTCAATACTTAGGCAACATATACGTCAAAACATGTTATTTTTACAATTTATTTTCATGGATGTGAAACAAAATGTTGAAGAACAGTTATAGTTCGTATTTGTATTAATTGATTTCTAATCAACATTTGATAAACGGCATATAAAGTCAGACAAAGTGTAATAGGGACTGGCCATTAATTACTAACGCTGTCTCTGTATATTAAATGTGTGCGACTATAGGTCTATAATAGGCCTTGCAATTGTTATAGTTCATGCAAACATTACTATCTTCAGAAGATAGCAATTATAGACACAATGCCATGTTATGTTCGTAGCATTAAAATATATAATCATGGAAAATAATAATAATAATAATAACATTTATTTACAAAATAAATAAAGCCACATAAACAGAATGGCTAATACAAACAAAGATAGAACGAAAAGTCACTTTGTGTATTAGGGACTGGTCATTGTTTACTATCGCTGTCTCTGTATGTTGAGTGTGTGCGACTATAGGTGTATAATAGGCATTGCCATTGTTATAGTTCATGCAAACATTACTGTCTTCAGAAGCTAGCAATTAATGACACAATGACATGTTATGTTCTTAGCATTAAAATATGAAATTATAGAAAATAAATAAAGTCACATAATCAAATAATGCGCCATGAAAACAAAACTCTAAGATAATGTGCCGATTATTTAAAAAATGGAATTTATGATCGTTTAGAAATAAGCTTAGAAGCACACACAAGAAGAAGAAAAATAGAAGCTTGGGCAAGGATTCGAACCTGGGCCAGCGGCGTGGAAGTCTGATATGTTAACCACTACACCAACCGGGCGTGTGTGCATGTTGTAATTGAATTATACGCTATCAATACACGTGCATTGTTATTGCAGCGGTGAATCATTGCAACGGTACACCATAAATGCTCATCAAATTTCTCATTATTATGAAATGCAAAACTTTTTTTTCTCAATGGATTAGTGTTTAGTGGACAATGTGAAACTAATAGGCTATCTTTTAGAAGAAATGAGTAGCATCTTCGGTATGTTTTAACGGTTCACCCTGATGAAATAAAACATATATGACTTTAGATTAATTTTATTTCAGCAATGGTACACCGTTCAAAGGTGGGTATGCGGTGATTTATCTTTGCTTAAAAAGGGTCTATACGAACGGTATTTGTCCTCTAATCCCTTATCCATTGACAAATCAGTTCTGTATTTCGTAACAATGACACATTTAATGATTTGTTATGGTGTACCGTTGATATTGATTCACCATTGCTTTGACTATACACGAGCATTGATAGCGTATCATTCAGTTTTAACATGCACACATGCCCGATTGGTGTAGTGGTTAACATATGAGACTTGCACGACGCTGGCCCGGGTTCGAATCCTTGTCTAAGCTTCTATTCGATAATTAATTATTTGTTGCTTCTTTTTTTCTAACAATCATGATTTGCATTATTTGTTTTAATCAGCACTATCATTGTGTCTTCCATTTCTTGAATAATCATAATGTCCTTGATTTTGGTACCGTTTTGTTATACTTAATCATGTTAATTCAATGAGTGCATATGTACTCATTCTTATATATGGGCGTAATGTTACGGTTGACGCATGGCTTGACAACTTTGATTTATTGTCAAAACAAAACAGGCATATTTCATGTTGGGTCTATATTTTTAAGTTATATAGACACTGGTATTAAGATATATAGATATAGATACTGGTCTTGAGATATATATAAACGACGGGAAGATGTTTTCTCAACGTTTAGCTGATGATATATGAGGTCGAGCATCCATCTGAATTTAAATAACTGGTCATGTCTATAGTTTCACGGGCATTTTAAGTGAAAAATATACCTCCTTATTTAAAATTGACCGGTCCCTAACAGTACGTTGATGCATAATGTTTGAACACGTGACCAATGTTATAACCTATCTGTCCTCCAAATCTGGTGAAGAAATCTTTGTTTAATCTCATGTTATAGCCAAAAGACTTAACACAGATGATTTTTTTAGCAAATGACTCAGACAATCAAGGAAAAAAAGGTGGGCACACTTTGTCCTAATTACGGAAAAAACCTCCCCTCTCCCCGGAGGCAATGTTGATCCGAGTCATATTATCAGAAGCCTTGGCAGTTCCCCCAACATTGATTGATGGGGGATGGGGAAGGATATAAGAAAGGGGGAGACTTTTGCTTTCTATTAAACAGTGCTATGTCCCAAGTGTGATCTCAATTGCGAGCACAGGGATAGTTGTAATGAGTTGCGTCAAGTGTGCCAACTATTATTTTCCTTGATTGTCTGAGCGAAATCCTAAATTCACCATCTGGGATTGTTTTTTTGGCTATAACTTTAGAACCAAATGTCCAAGGCTAATGAGGTTTTGCACGATTATTGTAGGGTATATTGTCAACATTCCCTAAAAGTTACAAGCATCAATTACGTCATTTAGGGATTGGTCAGTCAATACTTAGGCAACATATACGTCAAAACATGTTATTTTTACAATTTATTTTCATGGATGTGAAACAAAATGTTGAAGAACAGTTATAGTTCGTATTTGTATTAATTGATTTCTAATCAACATTTGATAAACGGCATATAAAGTCAGACAAAGTGTAATAGGGACTGGCCATTAATTACTAACGCTGTCTCTGTATATTAAATGTGTGCGACTATAGGTCTATAATAGGCCTTGCAATTGTTATAGTTCATGCAAACATTACTATCTTCAGAAGATAGCAATTATAGACACAATGCCATGTTATGTTCGTAGCATTAAAATATATAATCATGGAAAATAATAATAATAATAATAACATTTATTTACAAAATAAATAAAGCCACATAAACAGAATGGCTAATACAAACAAAGATAGAACGAAAAGTCACTTTGTGTATTAGGGACTGGTCATTGTTTACTATCGCTGTCTCTGTATGTTGAGTGTGTGCGACTATAGGTGTATAATAGGCATTGCCATTGTTATAGTTCATGCAAACATTACTGTCTTCAGAAGCTAGCAATTAATGACACAATGACATGTTATGTTCTTAGCATTAAAATATGAAATTATAGAAAATAAATAAAGTCACATAATCAAATAATGCGCCATGAAAACAAAACTCTAAGATAATGTGCCGATTATTTAAAAAATGGAATTTATGATCGTTTAGAAATAAGCTTAGAAGCACACACAAGAAGAAGAAAAATAGAAGCTTGGGCAAGGATTCGAACCTGGGCCAGCGGCGTGGAAGTCTGATATGTTAACCACTACACCAACCGGGCGTGTGTGCATGTTGTAATTGAATTATACGCTATCAATACACGTGCATTGTTATTGCAGCGGTGAATCATTGCAACGGTACACCATAAATGCTCATCAAATTTCTCATTATTATGAAATGCAAAACTTTTTTTTCTCAATGGATTAGTGTTTAGTGGACAATGTGAAACTAATAGGCTATCTTTTAGAAGAAATGAGTAGCATCTTCGGTATGTTTTAACGGTTCACCCTGATGAAATAAAACATATATGACTTTAGATTAATTTTATTTCAGCAATGGTACACCGTTCAAAGGTGGGTATGCGGTGATTTATCTTTGCTTAAAAAGGGTCTATACGAACGGTATTTGTCCTCTAATCCTTTATCCATTGACAAATCAGTTCTGTATTTCGTAACAATGACACATTTAATGATTTGTTATGGTGTACCGTTGATATTGATTCACCATTGCGATGACTATACACGAGCATTGATAGCGTATCATTCAGTTTTAACATGCACACATGCCCGATTGGTGTAGTGGTTAACATATGAGACTTGCACGACGCTGGCCCGGGTTCGAATCCTTGTCTAAGCTTCTATTCGATAATTAATTATTTGTTGCTTCTTTTTTTCTAACAATCATGATTTGCATTATTTGTTTTAATCAGCACTATCATTGTGTCTTCCATTTCTTGAATAATCATAATGTCCTTGATTTTGGTACCGTTTTGTTATACTTAATCATGTTAATTCAATGAGTGCATATGTACTCATTCTTATATATGGGCGTAATGTTACGGTTGACGCATGGCTTGACAACTTTGATTTATTGTCAAAACAAAACAGGCATATTTCATGTTGGGTCTATATTTTTAAGTTATATAGACACTGGTATTAAGATATATAGATATAGATACTGGTCTTGAGATATATATAAACGACGGGAAGATGTTTTCTCAACGTTTAGCTGATGATATATGAGGTCGAGCATCCATCTGAATTTAAATAACTGGTCATGTCTATAGTTTCACGGGCATTTTAAGTGAAAAATATACCTCCTTATTTAAAATTGACCGGTCCCTAACAGTACGTTGATGCATAATGTTTGAACACGTGACCAATGTTATAACCTATCTGTCCTCCAAATCTGGTGAAGAAATCTTTGTTTAATCTCATGTTATAGCCAAAAGACTTAACACAGATGATTTTTTTAGCAAATGACTCAGACAATCAAGGAAAAAAAGGTGGGCACACTTTGTCCTAATTACGGAAAAAACCTCCCCTCTCCCCGGAGGCAATGTTGATCCGAGTCATATTATCAGAAGCCTTGGCAGTTCCCCCAACATTGATTGATGGGGGATGGGGAAGGATATAAGAAAGGGGGAGACTTTTGCTTTCTATTAAACAGTGCTATGTCCCAAGTGTGATCTCAATTGCGAGCACAGGGATAGTTGTAATGAGTTGCGTCAAGTGTGCCAACTATTATTTTCCTTGATTGTCTGAGCGAAATCCTAAATTCACCATCTGGGATTGTTTTTTTGGCTATAACTTTAGAACCAAATGTCCAAGGCTAATGAGGTTTTGCACGATTATTGTAGGGTATATTGTCAACATTCCCTAAAAGTTACAAGCATCAATTACGTCATTTAGGGATTGGTCAGTCAATACTTAGGCAACATATACGTCAAAACATGTTATTTTTACAATTTATTTTCATGGATGTGAAACAAAATGTTGAAGAACAGTTATAGTTCGTATTTGTATTAATTGATTTCTAATCAACATTTGATAAACGGCATATAAAGTCAGACAAAGTGTAATAGGGACTGGCCATTAATTACTAACGCTGTCTCTGTATATTAAATGTGTGCGACTATAGGTCTATAATAGGCCTTGCAATTGTTATAGTTCATGCAAACATTACTATCTTCAGAAGATAGCAATTATAGACACAATGCCATGTTATGTTCGTAGCATTAAAATATATAATCATGGAAAATAATAATAATAATAATAACATTTATTTACAAAATAAATAAAGCCACATAAACAGAATGGCTAATACAAACAAAGATAGAACGAAAAGTCACTTTGTGTATTAGGGACTGGTCATTGTTTACTATCGCTGTCTCTGTATGTTGAGTGTGTGCGACTATAGGTGTATAATAGAAGCTAGCAATTAATGACACAATGACATGTTATGTTCTTAGCATTAAAATATGAAATTATAGAAAATAATAAAGTCACATAATCAAATAATGCGCCATGAAAACAAAACTCTAAGATAATGTGCCGATTATTTAAAAAATGGAATTTATGATCGTTTAGAAATAAGCTTAGAAGCACACACAAGAAGAAGAAAAATAGAAGCTTGGGCAAGGATTCGAACCTGGGCCAGCGGCGTGGAAGTCTGATATGTTAACCACTACACCAACCGGGCGTGTGTGCATGTTGTAATTGAATTATACGCTATCAATACACGTGCATTGTTATTGCAGCGGTGAATCATTGCAACGGTACACCATAAATGCTCATCAAATTTCTCATTATTATGAAATGCAAAACTTTTTTTTCTCAATGGATTAGTGTTTAGTGGACAATGTGAAACTAATAGGCTATCTTTTAGAAGAAATGAGTAGCATCTTCGGTATGTTTTAACGGTTCACCCTGATGAAATAAAACATATATGACTTTAGATTAATTTTATTTCAGCAATGGTACACCGTTCAAAGGTGGGTATGCGGTGATTTATCTTTGCTTAAAAAGGGTCTATACGAACGGTATTTGTCCTCTAATCCCTTATCCATTGACAAATCAGTTCTGTATTTCGTAACAATGACACATTTAATGATTTGTTATGGTGTACCGTTGATATTGATTCACCATTGCGATGACTATACACGAGCATTGATAGCGTATCATTCAGTTTTAACATGCACACATGCCCGATTGGTGTAGTGGTTAACATATGAGACTTGCACGACGCTGGCCCGGGTTCGAATCCTTGTCTAAGCTTCTATTCGATAATTAATTATTTGTTGCTTCTTTTTTTCTAACAATCATGATTTGCATTATTTGTTTTAATCAGCACTATCATTGTGTCTTCCATTTCTTGAATAATCATAATGTCCTTGATTTTGGTACCGTTTTGTTATACTTAATCATGTTAATTCAATGAGTGCATATGTACTCATTCTTATATATGGGCGTAATGTTACGGTTGACGCATGGCTTGACAACTTTGATTTATTGTCAAAACAAAACAGGCATATTTCATGTTGGGTCTATATTTTTAAGTTATATAGACACTGGTATTAAGATATATAGATATAGATACTGGTCTTGAGATATATATAAACGACGGGAAGATGTTTTCTCAACGTTTAGCTGATGATATATGAGGTCGAGCATCCATCTGAATTTAAATAACTGGTCATGTCTATAGTTTCACGGGCATTTTAAGTGAAAAATATACCTCCTTATTTAAAATTGACCGGTCCCTAACAGTACGTTGATGCATAATGTTTGAACACGTGACCAATGTTATAACCTATCTGTCCTCCAAATCTGGTGAAGAAATCTTTGTTTAATCTCATGTTATAGCCAAAAGACTTAACACAGATGATTTTTTTAGCAAATGACTCAGACAATCAAGGAAAAAAAGGTGGGCACACTTTGTCCTAATTACGGAAAAAACCTCCCCTCTCCCCGGAGGCAATGTTGATCCGAGTCATATTATCAGAAGCCTTGGCAGTTCCCCCAACATTGATTGATGGGGGATGGGGAAGGATATAAGAAAGGGGGAGACTTTTGCTTTCTATTAAACAGTGCTATGTCCCAAGTGTGATCTCAATTGCGAGCACAGGGATAGTTGTAATGAGTTGCGTCAAGTGTGCCAACTATTATTTTCCTTGATTGTCTGAGCGAAATCCTAAATTCACCATCTGGGATTGTTTTTTTGGCTATAACTTTAGAACCAAATGTCCAAGGCTAATGAGGTTTTGCACGATTATTGTAGGGTATATTGTCAACATTCCCTAAAAGTTACAAGCATCAATTACGTCATTTAGGGATTGGTCAGTCAATACTTAGGCAACATATACGTCAAAACATGTTATTTTTACAATTTATTTTCATGGATGTGAAACAAAATGTTGAAGAACAGTTATAGTTCGTATTTGTATTAATTGATTTCTAATCAACATTTGATAAACGGCATATAAAGTCAGACAAAGTGTAATAGGGACTGGCCATTAATTACTAACGCTGTCTCTGTATATTAAATGTGTGCGACTATAGGTCTATAATAGGCCTTGCAATTGTTATAGTTCATGCAAACATTACTATCTTCAGAAGATAGCAATTATAGACACAATGCCATGTTATGTTCGTAGCATTAAAATATATAATCATGGAAAATAATAATAATAATAATAACATTTATTTACAAAATAAATAAAGCCACATAAACAGAATGGCTAATACAAACAAAGATAGAACGAAAAGTCACTTTGTGTATTAGGGACTGGTCATTGTTTACTATCGCTGTCTCTGTATGTTGAGTGTGTGCGACTATAGGTGTATAATAGGCATTGCCATTGTTATAGTTCATGCAAACATTACTGTCTTCAGAAGCTAGCAATTAATGACACAATGACATGTTATGTTCTTAGCATTAAAATATGAAATTATAGAAAATAAATAAAGTCACATAATCAAATAATGCGCCATGAAAACAAAACTCTAAGATAATGTGCCGATTATTTAAAAAATGGAATTTATGATCGTTTAGAAATAAGCTTAGAAGCACACACAAGAAGAAGAAAAATAGAAGCTTGGGCAAGGATTCGAACCTGGGCCAGCGGCGTGGAAGTCTGATATGTTAACCACTACACCAACCGGGCGTGTGTGCATGTTGTAATTGAATTATACGCTATCAATACACGTGCATTGTTATTGCAGCGGTGAATCATTGCAACGGTACACCATAAATGCTCATCAAATTTCTCATTATTATGAAATGCAAAACTTTTTTTTCTCAATGGATTAGTGTTTAGTGGACAATGTGAAACTAATAGGCTATCTTTTAGAAGAAATGAGTAGCATCTTCGGTATGTTTTAACGGTTCACCCTGATGAAATAAAACATATATGACTTTAGATTAATTTTATTTCAGCAATGGTACACCGTTCAAAGGTGGGTATGCGGTGATTTATCTTTGCTTAAAAAGGGTCTATACGAACGGTATTTGTCCTCTAATCCCTTATCCATTGACAAATCAGTTCTGTATTTCGTAACAATGACACATTTAATGATTTGTTATGGTGTACCGTTGATATTGATTCACCATTGCGATGACTATACACGAGCATTGATAGCGTATCATTCAGTTTTAACATGCACACATGCCCGATTGGTGTAGTGGTTAACATATGAGACTTGCACGACGCTGGCCCGGGTTCGAATCCTTGTCTAAGCTTCTATTCGATAATTAATTATTTGTTGCTTCTTTTTTTCTAACAATCATGATTTGCATTATTTGTTTTAATCAGCACTATCATTGTGTCTTCCATTTCTTGAATAATCATAATGTCCTTGATTTTGGTACCGTTTTGTTATACTTAATCATGTTAATTCAATGAGTGCATATGTACTCATTCTTATATATGGGCGTAATGTTACGGTTGACGCATGGCTTGACAACTTTGATTTATTGTCAAAACAAAACAGGCATATTTCATGTTGGGTCTATATTTTTAAGTTATATAGACACTGGTATTAAGATATATAGATATAGATACTGGTCTTGAGATATATATAAACGACGGGAAGATGTTTTCTCAACGTTTAGCTGATGATATATGAGGTCGAGCATCCATCTGAATTTAAATAACTGGTCATGTCTATAGTTTCACGGGCATTTTAAGTGAAAAATATACCTCCTTATTTAAAATTGACCGGTCCCTAACAGTACGTTGATGCATAATGTTTGAACACGTGACCAATGTTATAACCTATCTGTCCTCCAAATCTGGTGAAGAAATCTTTGTTTAATCTCATGTTATAGCCAAAAGACTTAACACAGATGATTTTTTTAGCAAATGACTCAGACAATCAAGGAAAAAAAGGTGGGCACACTTTGTCCTAATTACGGAAAAAACCTCCCCTCTCCCCGGAGGCAATGTTGATCCGAGTCATATTATCAGAAGCCTTGGCAGTTCCCCCAACATTGATTGATGGGGGATGGGGAAGGATATAAGAAAGGGGGAGACTTTTGCTTTCTATTAAACAGTGCTATGTCCCAAGTGTGATCTCAATTGCGAGCACAGGGATAGTTGTAATGAGTTGCGTCAAGTGTGCCAACTATTATTTTCCTTGATTGTCTGAGCGAAATCCTAAATTCACCATCTGGGATTGTTTTTTTGGCTATAACTTTAGAACCAAATGTCCAAGGCTAATGAGGTTTTGCACGATTATTGTAGGGTATATTGTCAACATTCCCTAAAAGTTACAAGCATCAATTACGTCATTTAGGGATTGGTCAGTCAATACTTAGGCAACATATACGTCAAAACATGTTATTTTTACAATTTATTTTCATGGATGTGAAACAAAATGTTGAAGAACAGTTATAGTTCGTATTTGTATTAATTGATTTCTAATCAACATTTGATAAACGGCATATAAAGTCAGACAAAGTGTAATAGGGACTGGCCATTAATTACTAACGCTGTCTCTGTATATTAAATGTGTGCGACTATAGGTCTATAATAGGCCTTGCAATTGTTATAGTTCATGCAAACATTACTATCTTCAGAAGATAGCAATTATAGACACAATGCCATGTTATGTTCGTAGCATTAAAATATATAATCATGGAAAATAATAATAATAATAATAACATTTATTTACAAAATAAATAAAGCCACATAAACAGAATGGCTAATACAAACAAAGATAGAACGAAAAGTCACTTTGTGTATTAGGGACTGGTCATTGTTTACTATCGCTGTCTCTGTATGTTGAGTGTGTGCGACTATAGGTGTATAATAGGCATTGCCATTGTTATAGTTCATGCAAACATTACTGTCTTCAGAAGCTAGCAATTAATGACACAATGACATGTTATGTTCTTAGCATTAAAATATGAAATTATAGAAAATAAATAAAGTCACATAATCAAATAATGCGCCATGAAAACAAAACTCTAAGATAATGTGCCGATTATTTAAAAAATGGAATTTATGATCGTTTAGAAATAAGCTTAGAAGCACACACAAGAAGAAGAAAAATAGAAGCTTGGGCAAGGATTCGAACCTGGGCCAGCGGCGTGGAAGTCTGATATGTTAACCACTACACCAACCGGGCGTGTGTGCATGTTGTAATTGAATTATACGCTATCAATACACGTGCATTGTTATTGCAGCGGTGAATCATTGCAACGGTACACCATAAATGCTCATCAAATTTCTCATTATTATGAAATGCAAAACTTTTTTTTCTCAATGGATTAGTGTTTAGTGGACAATGTGAAACTAATAGGCTATCTTTTAGAAGAAATGAGTAGCATCTTCGGTATGTTTTAACGGTTCACCCTGATGAAATAAAACATATATGACTTTAGATTAATTTTATTTCAGCAATGGTACACCGTTCAAAGGTGGGTATGCGGTGATTTATCTTTGCTTAAAAAGGGTCTATACGAACGGTATTTGTCCTCTAATCCTTTATCCATTGACAAATCAGTTCTGTATTTCGTAACAATGACACATTTAATGATTTGTTATGGTGTACCGTTGATATTGATTCACCATTGCGATGACTATACACGAGCATTGATAGCGTATCATTCAGTTTTAACATGCACACATGCCCGATTGGTGTAGTGGTTAACATATGAGACTTGCACGACGCTGGCCCGGGTTCGAATCCTTGTCTAAGCTTCTATTCGATAATTAATTATTTGTTGCTTCTTTTTTTCTAACAATCATGATTTGCATTATTTGTTTTAATCAGCACTATCATTGTGTCTTCCATTTCTTGAATAATCATAATGTCCTTGATTTTGGTACCGTTTTGTTATACTTAATCATGTTAATTCAATGAGTGCATATGTACTCATTCTTATATATGGGCGTAATGTTACGGTTGACGCATGGCTTGACAACTTTGATTTATTGTCAAAACAAAACAGGCATATTTCATGTTGGGTCTATATTTTTAAGTTATATAGACACTGGTATTAAGATATATAGATATAGATACTGGTCTTGAGATATATATAAACGACGGGAAGATGTTTTCTCAACGTTTAGCTGATGATATATGAGGTCGAGCATCCATCTGAATTTAAATAACTGGTCATGTCTATAGTTTCACGGGCATTTTAAGTGAAAAATATACCTCCTTATTTAAAATTGACCGGTCCCTAACAGTACGTTGATGCATAATGTTTGAACACGTGACCAATGTTATAACCTATCTGTCCTCCAAATCTGGTGAAGAAATCTTTGTTTAATCTCATGTTATAGCCAAAAGACTTAACACAGATGATTTTTTTAGCAAATGACTCAGACAATCAAGGAAAAAAAGGTGGGCACACTTTGTCCTAATTACGGAAAAAACCTCCCCTCTCCCCGGAGGCAATGTTGATCCGAGTCATATTATCAGAAGCCTTGGCAGTTCCCCCAACATTGATTGATGGGGGATGGGGAAGGATATAAGAAAGGGGGAGACTTTTGCTTTCTATTAAACAGTGCTATGTCCCAAGTGTGATCTCAATTGCGAGCACAGGGATAGTTGTAATGAGTTGCGTCAAGTGTGCCAACTATTATTTTCCTTGATTGTCTGAGCGAAATCCTAAATTCACCATCTGGGATTGTTTTTTTGGCTATAACTTTAGAACCAAATGTCCAAGGCTAATGAGGTTTTGCACGATTATTGTAGGGTATATTGTCAACATTCCCTAAAAGTTACAAGCATCAATTACGTCATTTAGGGATTGGTCAGTCAATACTTAGGCAACATATACGTCAAAACATGTTATTTTTACAATTTATTTTCATGGATGTGAAACAAAATGTTGAAGAACAGTTATAGTTCGTATTTGTATTAATTGATTTCTAATCAACATTTGATAAACGGCATATAAAGTCAGACAAAGTGTAATAGGGACTGGCCATTAATTACTAACGCTGTCTCTGTATATTAAATGTGTGCGACTATAGGTCTATAATAGGCCTTGCAATTGTTATAGTTCATGCAAACATTACTATCTTCAGAAGATAGCAATTATAGACACAATGCCATGTTATGTTCGTAGCATTAAAATATATAATCATGGAAAATAATAATAATAATAATAACATTTATTTACAAAATAAATAAAGCCACATAAACAGAATGGCTAATACAAACAAAGATAGAACGAAAAGTCACTTTGTGTATTAGGGACTGGTCATTGTTTACTATCGCTGTCTCTGTATGTTGAGTGTGTGCGACTATAGGTGTATAATAGGCATTGCCATTGTTATAGTTCATGCAAACATTACTGTCTTCAGAAGCTAGCAATTAATGACACAATGACATGTTATGTTCTTAGCATTAAAATATGAAATTATAGAAAATAAATAAAGTCACATAATCAAATAATGCGCCATGAAAACAAAACTCTAAGATAATGTGCCGATTATTTAAAAAATGGAATTTATGATCGTTTAGAAATAAGCTTAGAAGCACACACAAGAAGAAGAAAAATAGAAGCTTGGGCAAGGATTCGAACCTGGGCCAGCGGCGTGGAAGTCTGATATGTTAACCACTACACCAACCGGGCGTGTGTGCATGTTGTAATTGAATTATACGCTATCAATACACGTGCATTGTTATTGCAGCGGTGAATCATTGCAACGGTACACCATAAATGCTCATCAAATTTCTCATTATTATGAAATGCAAAACTTTTTTTTCTCAATGGATTAGTGTTTAGTGGACAATGTGAAACTAATAGGCTATCTTTTAGAAGAAATGAGTAGCATCTTCGGTATGTTTTAACGGTTCACCCTGATGAAATAAAACATATATGACTTTAGATTAATTTTATTTCAGCAATGGTACACCGTTCAAAGGTGGGTATGCGGTGATTTATCTTTGCTTAAAAAGGGTCTATACGAACGGTATTTGTCCTCTAATCCTTTATCCATTGACAAATCAGTTCTGTATTTCGTAACAATGACACATTTAATGATTTGTTATGGTGTACCGTTGATATTGATTCACCATTGCGATGACTATACACGAGCATTGATAGCGTATCATTCAGTTTTAACATGCACACATGCCCGATTGGTGTAGTGGTTAACATATGAGACTTGCACGACGCTGGCCCGGGTTCGAATCCTTGTCTAAGCTTCTATTCGATAATTAATTATTTGTTGCTTCTTTTTTTCTAACAATCATGATTTGCATTATTTGTTTTAATCAGCACTATCATTGTGTCTTCCATTTCTTGAATAATCATAATGTCCTTGATTTTGGTACCGTTTTGTTATACTTAATCATGTTAATTCAATGAGTGCATATGTACTCATTCTTATATATGGGCGTAATGTTACGGTTGACGCATGGCTTGACAACTTTGATTTATTGTCAAAACAAAACAGGCATATTTCATGTTGGGTCTATATTTTTAAGTTATATAGACACTGGTATTAAGATATATAGATATAGATACTGGTCTTGAGATATATATAAACGACGGGAAGATGTTTTCTCAACGTTTAGCTGATGATATATGAGGTCGAGCATCCATCTGAATTTAAATAACTGGTCATGTCTATAGTTTCACGGGCATTTTAAGTGAAAAATATACCTCCTTATTTAAAATTGACCGGTCCCTAACAGTACGTTGATGCATAATGTTTGAACACGTGACCAATGTTATAACCTATCTGTCCTCCAAATCTGGTGAAGAAATCTTTGTTTAATCTCATGTTATAGCCAAAAGACTTAACACAGATGATTTTTT
>JAYJML010000729.1:0-12000 GCA_035610835.1 Ophiura sarsii | reverse complement strand
CTAGTAAAGAGGGGAACAATGATGTAGCCAGAGGGGTTAGGAGGTTTAGTGGGGGAGGGGGTAAAAAAACCCACCACCCCCACCCTCACACCCAATATTTGAGTCGTGTCAGTTGATACAGGCTGTGACTGGCTGTCATTTAGTTTAAATTAGAACAAAATAGACAATTCTAGCATAAAACTAAAAGGCAATTTTTCCCCCGCTGTGCTTACATTTTCTTACTAAATTAGGTTAAATTATACCAAATGTTGACAATTTTAATATGCATAAAACAGCTTAAGTTTTTGCGCGCAAGAGCGCATTTTCATACTAAATTAGTTAGTATTAGACCATTGACAATTTTTAGCTTCGCGAGCATCATTTTTTTCATGCCCCCCTAAAAACAATTCTTGCCCCCCATTTTGCCCCCCCCCCCCCCCGGTGCCGCCACAGGAAGTTAGGAACTTCGCATCAAAAATGATAATGAGACTGGATTTTTGGTTATCACACTCCAGCGGTTTTACGATGAATCGGACGACGGTGAACATTTTGTAAATTTTGATGAATGATATATATCCGTTGCCCCCCCCCCCCCCCCCCCCCACCCCCACCCGAACTTTCTTCACCCGGTGGAACTTAATTATTTCATTAATCCTTCCTTAACCGTTAGTCCCATTGGCTTGATCATATCACCCCGTAGGCCTACGCATAATTTAATCTTGAATATTCGTGAACGAGCATAATGTCCGGCATGGTATGGACTGAATAAACCTTTATCCATAATTAATGACCCAAGCGCCTGAGGGCGGTTGAAGGTTTGCATCAGTGGCCAGACGACGATGGACACGCGAAAACCTAAATTTTGAATTCTTATTGGAATAACACGTAATCACGAATGTTGATCTAATCATTTTGAAAAATTCATCATAGGTTAGAAGAAAATGTTTCCAATCCAAAACCGTTGTGGGTGGCTAACCACCCGGGTCCCCGCAGTGTCAGTATCATTTAAAAAAAATTAACCCGTTGTTAAGCGTTCGTCCCATTCACTTGATCACGTAACCTCGTTCGCATTATTTTAACCTGAACACTGGTGAATACGCCCGTGTCCAGCGTCGTCTGTCATGTCAGTGGCGGCCAGACGACGCTGGCCACGCGTCTCGGGCAACCAAATAATTGTGGCAACGTGAGTGCACCATTTTGAAATATTTTTAAAAGTCATCGCCCAGTTATTAAAACGATGAAAATAATTTTAAAAATAGCATTTTACAACGGTTTTGGATTAGAAAAAAAAATCTTCTAATTATGATGAATTTTTCAAAATGATTAACATAAACATTAACATTCGCGATAACGTATTATTCCAATACGAATTCAAAATAAAGGTTTCGCGTGACCACCGTCGTCTGGTGGCGACTGAAGCAAATAATTAAAGGGGGGTATGGGTTGTGGGCGGTCGGTAAAAAATTGTGTTTGATGTTGAAACTTGCATTATGCACGCGCGCGAAGCTCGCCAATATTGAGACTTTTGTGGATGTCTGGTGGATAGTCACACAACTAAAACAACCCCAACACAAAACGTACTTGTGAGAAATAACTACGTTGAACTAAGAATTAACCAGCAATAAAAGTGTTCACAAATATGCAAAGAAATGCATTCTTTTATAACGTGAATTTAAAAAGAAATCAGTGTCGAGGGGTTGGGGACAGCCCCTCCCCCCTCCCCTGGGACACGCAAGCGTATTCGGTGCGCAAGGGGGGGGGGGACCCTCGAACTCCAGACACAAGCGCGTGTCGGGGCATAGCATCGCGCATGCAGTGGCGTATCCAGGAGAAAAAAGTAGTTAGAGGAGAAGGAGGAATAGAAGAATAAGGAGGAAGGGGGAGGAAGGGTAGGGACATATGCGGCGCAAAAGTGGGGTACGGGACCACGTCCTCATAATTTTAATGTGAGGGACGTTAAAAACGTTATATTTGACCTTTTTAGTGTTAAAATGCCAATTTGTGCGTGCTTTGCACGTATTGAGTTTCATGTTTCATTATTCAAGCTTAACAAGAGGGCAGGAATGTTTTTTCCGGACCATTTTAGTTCAAAAACTGGGTGTTTTTTTGCTCGATTCGCGCTCATTTTTTAACAGGTTTCAACATTATAATGGGTCTCAAAACACACCAAATATTCTAAATATTATGTGGGGACGTTAAAAACGTCATACTGGACCATTTAATTAAGTGTAGAAATGTCAATTTGTGAGTACACCGCGCGCATTAGTTTGCATGTTTCCTTATTCAAGCTTAACAAGATGGCATTGCAGGACACTTTCCCATGACAATTTTAGTTAAAAACTGAAAAAGGTTCCGCGCGCATATTTTCTACAGGTTTTAACATTATAATGGCCCTCGAACCATGCCAAATATTCTAAATATTATGTTGGGGACGTTAGGAAGGCATAGGCCTACTGGACCAATTTAAGTGTTAGAAATGTCAATGTTTGCGTACTTCGCGCATTAGTTTCAATGTTTCATTATTCAAGCTTGACAAGGTGGCTTCAGGACAGTTTTCCATGACCATTTTAGTTCAAAAACTCAAATTTTGCGTGCTCCGAGCGAATATTTTCTGCAGGTTTTAACATTATATTGGCCATCAAACCAATATGTGGGGGACGTTAAAAACATCATACCGGACCAAAGTTTTAATGCAAAAACCACACCAAAAATTCTAAATATTAGGTGGGAGACGTTATTATCATACTGGACCATTAGTGTTATAAATGCAATTTTTTGCGCACTCCACGCAAAATGCAATAATTTTAATATATCATTATTTAAGCTTTATAAGTTGACCCCAGAGCTCTAAATTCGGCTTTAAAATGGTTTGACCCCTGACCTCCGAACATACTCCAAAAGGAATTCTTTTATGATAGATTCATATCTTGTCTACAAGAATTTAATAGTCCTGCTCTTATGATTCTCTTGCGAATTCATGCTATTGTCAATACCTGTATTCCCCTATATACATGTATTCACATGGACAAAATGACATAAAACAACTCGTGTTAGGGGTAGGGGTAGTATTATCGCCATAAAAAGTTGAAATAAATGTTAAAGTATGTATAGGCCTATAATACATCATACCTATGGGGAAGAACTGCTTCACAAGCTGAGATAGTTGTTTATAGTCAGTGGCGTGCGCAAAGGGGGGGGGGGGGGGGGGGGGAGGGGCGGGGGGCCGCGACCCCGTCCCCCCCCCCCCCACTACTGAGTCAGTCGGGGGAAACTTAGGGCCAGTCGGGGGAATTGAGAAGGAGGCTAGATCAGTGGCATCATGGAATTATGATAGTCAAAAACACAGATGAAAAATCTTCGCGCGCTACGCGCGCATATGTCTTCCCAAAATGCAATATTCTTTGGTACAAGCTTGTTTAGAGCAAAAATGTAGCTCAATCGTGCACAAAAAGGTGTAAATTCGAAAATTTTCGCACGCTACGCGCGCAGTTCTTTTCTCAAATAGTCGGGGGAATTTCATTATGGCCAGGTGGCCCCTCCACTCACAATATCCTGCGCACACCACTGTTTATAGTTATACGGTCAATGTTACAGGTAAACATAGCCAAGGGCGTCCCCAGACCCTTTTCATTGGGGGTGTAAAGATCATCAATTGCCGACAGAGCCGGTTGTGCCGACAAGAAAAAAAATTCGGCTCACTTCGCTCGCCGGAATTCATACACGCATATTTCAGTATGGACTGTATGGTCAGGGGCGTCACTCAGTTTTCAGACATGGGGGGGGGGGGGGGGGGGGGGGGGGGGGGGGGGGGGACACAAATTTGATAATGATAATTGAAAGGTTAAATAAAGCAGCGTGTAGCGCTGATTGAATAGTTCTGGGGGAGCCAAGGGCGTATCCAGGACTGTTTTGATAGGAGGCACACATCCTCAAGCCATCTTGTTTATCTTAAATATTGAAACGTTGAAACTAATACAAAGCGCGCAAAAACCTGCAGAATTCTTTTCTTCAGTTTTTGAACTAAATTGGTCATGGAGCCCTGAAGCTTTCTTGAAGCGTGCAAAAATTGGCATTTCTAACACTTAAATAGTCAAGTATGACGTTTTTGACGGTTTGATATTGCATAGTTACACATATCAAGTCCTGATCCAAATCGTATGGTTTGAGGGCCATTATAATGTTAAAACCTGCAGAAAATATGCGCGCAGAGCGCGCAAAATTTTTCAGTCTTTGAACTAAAATGGTCATTGAAAACTGGTTGGAAGCCTTCTGATACTATAAATTAAGCTTAAATAATGAAACATTGAAACTAATACGCGCGAAGCGCGCAAAATTTTGCATTTCTAACACATAAAGGTCCAGTATAACGTTTTTAACGTCACCCATATAATATTCGGTTTGGTTCGAGACCATTATATGTTGATACCTGTAGAAAGAACGCGCGCAAAGCGCAAACAGATTTTCAGTTTTTAAGCTAAAATGGTCATGGAAAACTTTCCTGAAGCCATCTTGTTCAGCTTGAATAATGAAACATTGGAACTAATACGCGCGAAGCGCGCAACATTTGGCATTTCTAAAACTTGCGCGCGAAAAAATGTGGCAAAAAAATGTGATTTTTTCCCAAAAATGGTGATTTTCATGATTTTGGCGGTAAAAAATCACATTTTTTGGCAATTTTTGGTCTGTAACTCAAAAAAATAAAAAATAAGATATTAAAAAAAAACCCCGCTCCTGGGGAATGTTATCAGGATTATCATAAAACTAGTATGACAAAATTTAACAAAATATATTTTGAGTTATCTTTTCCAAACCTAAAATGGGTCAAAAAAGGTGTTTTTTATAATTTTTTTCCAAAATAGTCAATTTCATTATCATGGTTGGTTTAATTGAACCCTTTCGTGCAAAAAACTGTATAAGTTTATAAGATTAAAGGAATCTTGAAGAAGTTACGGCAGTTTTACGGAGGCTGTACCTGAGAGTCCACACCCCCCTTAAGAGCGATTCTATTACTTCATTTCTGCTATGTGAATACATGGGGAATATGATTATCGCCATAGCATAATTTCGCAAGAGAATCTTTAGAGCAGGACTCTTTATTCTTGTAGATAAGATATGTATCGGTAGTAAAAATTTAAATTTAGGAGTATGTCGGAGGTCACGGGTCAACTACTAAATTTGACGCCTGGGGCTCCTACTATCAGGAGAATTTTCCATGACCATTTTAGTTAGAACTCAACAATTGTGCGCGCTCCGCGCGAATATTGACCAGCAATATAAGTGTTACAAAATAGGCAGGGAAATGCATTCTTTTAATGCATGAATTTGAAGAAAAACGCGTCGAATTGGAGGGGGACACCCATCTGTCGTTCTGTCGAACACTCCCTACACCCCCAAACCACCACCCGAGACACGCAATCGTGGCCGGGCCTATGTCCGGCATCGTCTGCACTGAATACCTTTACCCGAGATAGCATGATAACCCAAGCGCCTTTGAGGGCGGTTAAACGTTTGAACCAGCAGTGGCGGCTGAAGCAAAGAAATATGAGGGTGGGGGGGGGGGGGGGGGGGGGGGGTGGTATCAAATTGTTTTTGATGTAGAAACTTGAAGAAAAAAATGCACGCGAAACTTGTGAATATTGTGACTTTTTTAACTTAAATTGTATTTTTTTAATACGTTCCCAAAAGTGACAAATTGAACTTATGCGATATTAAACATGTTAAATTGATGAAAATTGAACTAATTCAAATCGCGCAAATATGGATTATAATTCCATGGCAAATAATGGTTGGTTATCAATCTGAACGATATAATCATTGTATGTTAAAGGCATAATGTTCATATATGATTTGTTGAAAAGTAATGGTTAATTTCTTTCATTCACAATTTTTTAACAAATATTATACGGTATACGTTCAAATATTATTGAATATTATATTTTTTTAAATTTCAAACAGTCAAATGAAATAGCAAAGCGATGAGTCTCATTCACAATAAAGGATTGGCAACGTATAATAATAATAATAATAATAATAATCAGTATTTATATAGCGCCTTTTCCAAATGGCTCAAAGCGCTGTGATTTTGCTGCTGGTGAATCATCAGAATCATGTCGCATCAATAATGCTATACCACCCATTGCAAATTAAAATATAATAACAACTGGAATCGTCTATTTCGGTTGACGTAATGAAAAATATCAGATTGGATTCAACCTTTTAAATAATAATTATTTTGATGTTAATGCCGAAAATTAAGCAGCAATAAGCAACAAGCACTTCAACAATATGATACAAATCGGCTCAAACTGGAATCGCCTGTTTCGGTTGACGTAATAACAAACATTAGATTGTATATATTTGGATTCAAGCTTTTAAAATTGTCTTTAACATCAGTAACAATTATAATTATTTAATAATGAAAAGTGTTATGTAATATGTTTTTAAAAGTTTTTTTCTTGTATAGGCCTACTATTCTATTGTAATCAAATCAGCCTTGAGTGACCAGCGTTGTTTGATGATGGGTCAATATCGTTATAACAATGCTACGATATGTGTTTGTACGATACAAAGTCATATGTAACGTATGAAATTGTGTGAATGATTGTTAATAATTTTTAATACAATTCTTGATAGTAGAGGAAAAAACCGGGGGTAAAAAAGGGGGAAGGGGGGAAAAAGGGGAAAGGGGGGAAAAAAAAAGGGGGAAGGGGGGAAAAAGGGGGAAGGGGGGAAAATTAAGAGAAATAGAAGAAAAGAAGAAAAAAAAGTAGGGGGAGGGGGGAAAGAAGGTGAAGAAGGGGTGGAAGAAGGTGAAGAGGGAGGAAGATGAAAAAGAGGAGAAAAAAGAGGGAAAGAAGGTGGAAAGGGGGGGAATGAGGAAAAGAGGAGAAAAAGAGGGAAAGAAGGTGAAAAGGGGGAAAAGAGGGGGGAATAGGAGAAAAAAGGGGGGAAAGGGGAAAAGGGGGGAAAGAGGAGAAAAAGAGGAGAAAAAAAGAAAGAGAAGAAAAAGAAGAGAAAAGAGAGAGGAGAAGAGAAAGAGGGAAAGAGAAAAAAAATTCGGACTAGCGGACCTTATTTCAATTTCGGACTAGCGGATATATTTTTTAATTCGGACTAGCGGGCCTTATCTTCGGACTAGAGGACCTTATTTTATTTTCGGACTAGCGGACCTCAAGGTATAGGAAAATCACTGTTCGGACTAGCGGACCGTCGGACTAGCGGACCGTCGGACTAGCGGTCCGTCGGACTAGCGGACAGATTCCATCCAATGGGCGGTTTATTTAGTGCTGTGCCCCCATAACATCCAGACAAACAAAACCTGTAGAGTACAGGCCGATGTTAATAAATACGATTTTTAGTGACGTACCTTATACAAGTACAATTTCTCTTCACAACAATCAAGCTTTAATCAATTAAAAATTAATGACGGGGTTCGGCAAAATTCTACCATGTACATTAATGAAAGAATTATAAGAAAAATCTTGAATATTATTCCCGAAATAAAAACTAGATACCATTTTCGGTGTCGATGACATCATCGTTATTGGCCAATCAATGCTAGTCTACGAGCGATGTAGTCAGCGAGTATATGTCATTAACCAATCACAGCGCGCGTTGTTTTGTTTCTCGATAAAAGGTCATTGTAAACACGGAAATGACAATCACAATCCATGCGTTGGTTTGACTGATATTGTGCGCATTTCTCACACGATTTAGAGGCCTAAATCAAGATATATCGCATATCGTGATTCATATTTTAAAACTGTACGTCTAGATGAATGTATTTAGAGTGTCTGGAAAGAAAAATAGCTGGCTATTCTTCGCCAAAACGTAATCTAATGTTCGAAGATGCATGATCAAATCGATCTTTTACAGTCAGCACTACAGTTTACACCAATGTGTACATGTACGAACTGTTGTTGGTACAAAATGTTACAAATTTACTACAGCATCACCAATATCCATGTATCAGACGAAAGTTGAAGACCATGAACTGGGGAAACTTTATAAGGATGAAGTCAAAAGGGCAAGGTAATGGTAATTATTTCGTAATTCAAAATAAGCTTCAATGATATTAAAATGATATTTAATTTTAAATGAATAATTTATAAAATCTGATTTTGAGTCTACCGTCAATATCAATCCATGATCCATCCACCACCTCCACCACCTCCACAAGTAAGCCTAGGCCTGATCGTGATTCATAAATGGTTCAATACAAATTCAAGTCCGATTTTCGTGAAAGTGGAACGGAGCTAGACTAGAGCTTTCTGAAATGAAGAGGTACTGTAGACTAGTGTAGCATGGACATGACTAGTATGAGTGTAGTAACTGCATATTTTCGAAATAATATGCAAGATACAACAGAAAGACACGTCGACTCACACGTCACGTAGCTGTTCAGCCAAATTTCATTTTCAGACGAATATTACTAGTTGGTGAGAAAAAACCTGATCAAAAACAATGATGCAGCTGATCATTATACCATAAAACCATCGGAGAGCTTTTAAAAGTTTTAGTTTAGTAATGTTATTTTATAAGCCTATTTATGACTTAAACTTGCGTCGTACGCTAACCGAACTGGCCCTGATTTTTATTTTGATACAGGCTGACTACCAAACATAAACAAACAGAAGAATGAACAGTTCCGGACCTAAAATGGCGCATTGTTCTGCAAGGTTGTTTTGCATGAAAGGTAAGCTTACATTTGGCTATAATCTTGTTTTACGTCCCGCACTAAGAAAAACCTGTTCACTACATTATACCGCAACACATTTCATTTCAATTGTTATGAGCATGGGGTGGACGTCTCGCATGACATTGCCTTCCTTTTTTTTTAGGCCTTCTATTTTTTTAATTAACCATTAATGTTAGGCCAATCCAGTTAACATCAGGATTTTTGTCAGTCCTTTGAAAAACAAAATTAAAATGCTAAAAACCGTGGAAATGTGACCTACCGATATGGTATCGGATGATCGGAACCCGGATTAAGTTATTTATTCTGTTTCTGTGTAGTTTTCTTCAAACTTCACCCTGCACCAATGTGCATTGCGTAATTGCATTGTCAGGAGTGTACTGTCAACACTGCTCCAAACCTTCAATGATCCAATAGTCTGCCCGATGAACCAGATATATTTTTACACAGGCGATGTATTACTAATAAAATAATTTCATTCTGCTTTTATCTTCCCTTTTATTTCAGTGCATACCAACATCTACATAGACATGTCCATCTGCTTGTACTGTAGCTGTGTGAAGAACAACTTGTTATGCCTGTTCGGACTGAAACTGAAATAGATAATCAAGCTATAAAGCTGAAGATGTAGAAGATATTTACAGGCCAAAATCAGACCGAGTGGCATCTTTTGTTGTGACGTTGAACAATATACTACACTGTAAATTACACGATTGAGTTACAATTACAGTAGAACACAACGAAGCTCCAAGGCATTCACTATTTTAATACGCCTTGAATGGTGATTAACCATCGTGGGATATTTTCCTCTCCATTTTCATTTCTTTTAAAGGTATATTATGTGATCTTTTCCAGGGAACGCCCTCAATCCTCGAGAAAAAAAATGAAAGCAGATTTACATTTCTGATCATAAATCGTACATACAGGGCGGTACGATTCTTAATAACTTTAAAATCATGGTATTAGAGTGAAAATAAACTGTTCGAGTCTGCGCCGACGACTTATTTCGTGATTAGTGTGATTTGAAGCAAAATCGAGATCAAACAGTGGGAAATGACGTGCATTAAATCCGCTCGGTCATATTTTTCGCCACTCAATTTAAAAATATCTATTATTCAAGGGATAGTAAACAAATAAGTGTTTGATTGGAATAAAAATTCAAAGTAAAAAACAAAAACAAGGAAAGGGCAATATAAAAAAATCACGCAATAGCAATCGAAATTTGGATAATTTGTGATTCTTATTGATGGAGTAAATATCGGCTTGTTGGAATAATTATCTCGGCTGAAATAGCATTTCAGCGATGTTACGGTACAATTTCCAAAATCTGTGATCAAGTATGAAATCCCTGAATAACACCCTGAAATCTGTGTTTATGGATTCTGCCGAACCCTATTTATATGCAAGCCTCCTAAAATAACATGGAATATGATCCCTGTTGGTAGATGAGCATTATTAAACTTCAGAATATCAAAAGAAAATTTTGAAAATATAATGTATGTACAAAATTGTATGTCTGTCTCAGTTGTCATTATTTATTTGACTGTTTAACACAATACTACGGGATACCTGAATAACCATGAATAATTGGTGTGGATAACCTCTGGAACAGTACTAGTTCCAGGTTTGAAATTGTACAGTGATACAAAGAATGGTAGTACCGTTCGTTGAAGTGGGGGAACTGAAATTTGGAAGTGACGGGATGATCAGATTTGTCCCTTTATTCCTTACCATTTGAATCTTTGTAAATAATCTGTCAACAATATTTTCAAGCCTTCATTTATAAAGGGCATTATTTGTTTTAAATATAAAGGGTCATATTGTGGACAAATTATTAACTAGGATTCCTTGGTATAGGAATAAAGGAGATGATCCACTGACAACATGTAAAAGTGGATCAATATTGGTCATCTCACCCCTCCCGTCACGTGCCTACTCCCTCCAATATACATTGTGCACCCCACCCCAAAAAATAAATTAGAACAAAAATGAATGAAAATATTAATACAGAAATAGCTAATTTCATTGGGAGTTCCTGTTTCAAAGGGGGTATATTAATTTATACAGTGAAGAATAAGAATGGTAGGGTATTCTAAATATTACCCTTTTAGGCTTTCGTTTTGTATACTACAGATCCATAGCTCTGAATCCTAGCTCTCTGTAGGAGAGCTATTGAATGAAAGCATGAGTCGACATAGTGGATGGTCGGATATTTTCATCAATACTTCTAAACAATGGGGTATGATTTGTGCTGGAAAATCCCTAATAATGGGGCCACTTTTTACAATGGGTCTATTTTCGCGAAAATGTTGGCTATTTACCCCCCCCCCCCCCCCCCCCGGGTAAAAATATCTCAACCTGCCACTATTTTAATATCAAGAAATACTGGCTTGAATTTCGAACGCCCTATCCCCGCTAAAAGTAAATCGGCGACGTGGACTGTCTCAGACTCTGTGCTTTATTTCGTAGCTGTTGTAACACTAGTAAAACAGAATCCGTGAGAAATGCGCAGTCACATTTGGTAAAAAACATAATAAAACTACACCCAAAATGATTTATTTTCTTTCATAAATAATAATCGGACCAAAACAAACGTAGCTGAACTTCAAAAACGTCATTTTAGGACTCGGAACGAGGTATCATGTTGCTCTAGATTTAGGCAGTTAGCAGCCAGTCCCAACTGGCGGGGTATATTACATGACGCCCAGACTGCCAAATTCTGCACCTTTCGGCTGCATCGCGATGAAACATTTAACGGATATTTCCACTTTATGGACATCTTTTAATTTTGCCGACTACTGTGGATAGTTCAGGTATACTATCTTCTATTGAATTGTGAAAGAGTTTTGTACTTGTGAGGGGTGCGTCGACCGTGTCATTTTCTGAGTGTATATCGACGGTACGGCCTGTACTCTACTGTGCTTTCTGTGGTTTACTGGAGGAAGGTCGCCATGCCTACTACAATTTGGTGTTAAGTTATCCTGCAGGCCTGGTTTATGGTATAATGTATGTGATTGGCCAGCACAGCGATGAAAATAATTGTCAACCTTGGATGGATGTGAGGTGGGCGTCTGTTGAACTCCTATAGCGTCTTTTTACTCCTATAGAGGTTTTTATAATACAAGACACGTAGTGCGGTACAGCATGTGTACATGCTGTGCCGCCCACAATGTGTATTCGAGACTATCTGTTGAATCATTATATGCGTGGACTCGATCGAGTCTTGCTTTGATTTTATCAGCATGCTGGTTGCAGCGCTGCATAGACGGTATGTCTGAGTGTGTATGGGATGGATGGCTCGGGTTCGGGAGGTAAACACTGAATTA
>JAYJML010000395.1:0-38000 GCA_035610835.1 Ophiura sarsii | reverse complement strand
TATTCATGTACATTGATCTGATGCAATCTTTGAAAAGAAAATTGAATAATTCCGAAATCCATGGTGCTCCAACTCAAAATCAAAAGGTTAGCAAAAAGTTAAAGAAAATAAGTACTCTGATCAAAATTCAAGTTATTTTTTGTATTTGGAATAAAACGATGGCAATTTTTTTTAATGCAATAGCTACATTTTTCCAAAGTGCCCTCACAGGCCAAAATAAAAGTAAAATTTGCCATTACAAGAAAACGAATGGGTCAAGTGAGACGAGACCAACATAGCATAGCACCTTATGCTCTAAAACATTACCACCAAAATTAAATTAATTGGACCAAGAACGACTGCATTATGGACACATTGGATTATCCAATCAATATGGAACTTTCACAGAGTTAATATCTATATCGAATTTACCAGTTTCTGGTGTTTTTTGATATTTTCTAATTTAAACCTAATAACTTGCTTATAAAATTGAGATTAAAGTAAAATAAATAAAAATAAAAAACATTTCCTTCTATCATTTCAATGCTTTTCAATATTTTCTGATTATTTCTTCAGACATTGTTGCTGTACATGTTACCTAAAATGTGTACAAGAGGATTTGTTTACTGTTTTCCTTTCTGTATCAATTTGGGGGCATTTTTCATGTTCGTCTTCAAAGGCCTATTATGGATTGTTTCATTTTACAATAAAAATAAATAAATTGCACAAAAATAAAATAAAACATAACAACGATCATTTTCTCGTACAACGCAGAATATTAATATACGAGGGTGTATCAAAAGGTTTTAGAAATCACCCAGAAGTGATGGAGCTATATCGATGAAATTTTGTCAGTGTAATCACTGGTACCTATATATATACATTATGGTGGAACAGTCTGAGGACTTACAATATGGAGGCCTGCGTCATTATCTTACATCAATTTGTAGAACCCGATATTTTAAAGCAAATCCACAGAATGGCATAACACATAGTATTGTAGGCTGGCTAATTCAGAGATGCTAATCAATGAAACTAGTGAAAAACCTGAAAAAAGCACATGGATGTTGCACACAAAATCTCAAAATGAATTGAACTGTGAAAGTATGAGTAATAAAAAGCCAGAATTCAAGAAAGAAAAGTGAAACGAGGCATATCAGCTGATTCAGAAAGCAATCCTCATTAGACACCAGAATAAAGGAATGGCATGCAAATATCGAACATCCCGTGGATTGGCTTCCAAATTGGGGACTTTACTAAACAGCTGAAATTAATGTAACATGATAACACAATGGTCGATTTTTAAAATTCATATTTAATGACTGAAAGCCAAATGATAGGTCTTTATAGTGCTATCATTGGTATTGGATATACATGTCTTAATTTTTGGTGACGTCTTTGGTGTCCGTTCGTTCTGATTCACCTGGTAAATTGCATTTATGGTTGGGAAGCTATGATTAAGGATAGTGTCGAGTGGCCTGTGACACTGTTTCAGGGTGGATAAATTCATATCAATTTATCCTATGTTCGAAATGATCTGAAATACTTACCTAAATATGGCCCTCTATTTAGACCTTCGCTGTCAATTGTTTTGGGAGGGTGTATTTTGCCCCCAATTTCTTTTAGTCATCTCACAAAATGTTGAGGGGGGGGGGGGGGGGGGGGGATTAGGACATATTTTAGTCCAAAACGGCCCGAAAAAAATGCTTTACACAATGGGAAAGGGGAGTAGTATAGTGACGTTTTATAGGGTTAAGTTAAGAAATGGCTGGATTTATAGTCACGTTTTATAGGGATTAGTTAAGAAACGTCAGATTTTGAGTCAGGCCCTATTTATAGTCACGAATTCTTCGGATTTACGGGTTGCGATTCAAGGGTCGAGTTAAGAAGACTTAGGCTAGATTTACAGGCGGGATATTTATTTGTTTTTATATATAAAAACTTTAAATAGTCATTATATTAGTCACCGTAGATTTTGTTTTTGTTTATTTGACCTAGGTCAACACCTTCGCAATATTGCTTTTGTCATTTGAACTTCTTTAAAATTTGACCTATTTTGACCTTAGACCCCATAACCATTGGGCGTACGAAAAAGGGAGTTTTTTGGTTTAATTTGACCCCAGATGACCTTTGACCTTGGAATACTTTATTGTGTTACCAAAGATTACAACTTTAGAGATTAATCATCGGGCCTCTCAATATCGCGTTATACCCAAACTTTTTTCATGCATGTTTTTGGACAAAAACATGCATTTTCCCCTTGGCCTTGAAAAATCATTACATCGATTACGTCACAAACTCAAATGTGGCCCTTTTATTGCACAACAATTTGTTGGACAGCTTACGCAAACAAATGATCCTTAATATAACACCATGGTGGCAAAATTCGAGGCCACATTTTGCACTTTTCAAAGAAAAAAAAGTGGTGCGATACTTTTTTCCATGTGTATATTTTATTTTATTACTTTATAGGATTATAAAGATTGAATAGAATTTTAACGCGCATAAAATTACTGGCTGAATCATGTCTGTAGAGAAAACGCAAGAAGGAACGTCTCGTGTATTCGGAGAGCCTGGTCAGTTCGAGCAGGGAACCTTCGGTAATTCGGTCCGGGGTTTGAAAACTTTTTCGGACTTACGGCGAGGGTACGACGACAACGGCGGGAAAAGAGAGAGTCGTGGCGTATTCGGTGGATGGCGTTCTTCCAAAAATATAGAAAGAGCTCGTCAAGGGACTCCGATAGTTAGACATCCGGTGGACCCCGTATCCTACCGATAGAGAGTTGACGCGCAGAGTTATTCAAGGGGATCGACACGCCACGGTGCAAACATTTCGTGGGAAACCCAAGTTAACATCAGGGAATACTGGCGAAAAGACAGTAAAGGACCGTTGCTCGCTGGAAAGAAGTGGATTAACCTGACCTTGGAGCAGTGGGAGGCTTTCAAAAAGGCGATATCAGATGTGGACGAGGCGTTGACGAAACATAAGTCGGTGACGGAGAACGTAAAGAGAGAGAACGTATTATAAACTTACCTTACTTTTACTAAGGAGTCTATTAGGAATATGACTCTTCCTACGAGCGAGACTTTTACAATTACTAGATCTATAGACGAAGTGGAAGCGTTCGAGACGGCCTTTGAGTATCAGGAGATTTGCGAACGTTTCGACGCGTTGTTACGGGGAATTAAACACGGGAAAGGGTGTAAGAACACCGCGTGTTGTTTTCACGACATTCGGACCCATCAGTTCGTTCGATTAATGAGCGTCGCCGAAGCCGGCGTAGACTGTCGTCGTTTGAAGGATCTCTTAACGGACACGGCCGAGTGTATATTTTTGCGCGCCGAACTGCTAGACTTTGACTTAACAGTAGCCGAATATTTGGACTGGTACGGACGGACGGACTTTGCCGACACGCAACTTTTCTTGGAAGTACCCGACCATTTTGTGCGGGCGTGGAAATTCGGCGTGTGCAAGTACGGGATACGTAACCTTAGAATAAACTAAATACCGATGATAAAAAACCCGATAACATGGAGCTTTACATTTGGCATTGTATATTGCTTCAACGACTCGATTACCCCGTGGATATATTACCCAACGATCCCGAGAGAAGAAGCATTATAGAAACGGCGTTGACGATAGCTAAAGATATTACCGATAAGGGTTATTTCAAACCGGAGAGGAGGCTTTGGGACGCCAGTAAGGTTAATCTCGTGAAAGAACTAGTCAATACCGTCGAATGGACGATCAAAGGAGAGGGGGAGAGCGACCGTCGGAAGCTACCTTACAGGGCTATAGTGGTGATGGCGTATTGTATAGAAGTGTGGATATGGAATGGCAAGAAGGATATTTTGGAAGATATACGCGAGAAGGTATTACCGCTGGTTAGCGGCAAGAATATCGATTGGTACGGGAAGTGGAGATATCGCTGGATTTATACGGCCTGGATAAAACTCGCGATTCCTCTCCTTCTTTTTGGATGTAACGTCGGTTACTCTTTAATAAAGAACTCTAAATAAAAAAACAATAGACACAAAATTTGATTCTCGTAATATTGAAATCGTTTCATTAAAACACCGGGTGTGTATATATATATATATATAAAAATTCAAAGTTTAGACCTTCCGAGAAAGGGAGTCGTTACTCTGAGTTTCATGCTTAACGCAATCGTCAGACGACAAGGATACTGATTGTGTGACTGGTTAACCCTAGACTAGATTAGGATGCATACACTTTCAATGGTGTTTAATCACTGAAAGTGTATCACACTTCTCCAGCCCGTAAGCCAACCAGACCATTTCTCAGGACCGGTCTAAAAGCTTCGAGATAGCTTAAAAGTGCTCAACTGATAAAAAGTCAGGAGCATAACATAAAATGTCATGAACATCGAATCAATTTCATGGGCAGACTATCTTTCGAATCAAAGTGCTCAATTCCAATAAAGGAAGAGCTATATAAAAATTTAAAGTTTAGACCTTCCGAGAAAGGGAGTCGTTACTCTGAGTTTCATGCTTAACGCAATCGTCAGACGACAAGGATACTGATTGTGTGACTGGTTAACCCTAGACTAGATTAGGATGCATACACTTTCAATGGTGTTTAATCACTGAAAGTGTATCACACTTCTCCAGCCCGTAAGCCAACCAGACCATTTCTCAGGACCGGTCTAAAAGCTTCGAGATAGCTTAAAAGTGCTCAACTGATAAAAAGTCAGGAGCATAACATAAAATGTCATGAACATCGAATCAATTTCATGGGCAGACTATCTTTCGAATCAAAGTGCTCAATTCCAATAAAGGAAGAGCTATATAAAAATTCAAAGTTTAGACCTTCCGAGAAAGGGAGTCGTTACTCTGAGTTTCATGCTTAACGCAATCGTCAGACGACAAGGATACTGATTGTGTGACTGGTTAACCCTAGACTAGATTAGGATGCATACACTTTCAGCCTGAAAAAAAAAAAATATATATATTATTATTATTATTTTTATTTGATCTGTTCAATTTCTCTCATTTATATATATATATATATATATATATATATATAGATGAGTAAATAATAATAAAAAGTTACTACACCGAGTTGTTTTATTTATTTATGCGTGTCGTTATTATACGGTATATACAGGGTTAAAGGCGTCCGTGCCTAATTGAAGCTTTCCCAAACCATCGGGAAAGTTTGTTGGGACGTCTTCTTCTTCTTTTTCTTTTTTTTCTAGGAGTCGTTTCTGGTGGAGAAGGAGCGGGCTGATCGCGAAATCCCTCTTTCAGTTCGCTAGTCAGTTGTTCCAGATAGTCACCGAGAGGGGGCTTCCATTCGCCGGTGCGACTTAAAAATACTACGATGTCCGTATCGTAGTACAGGCAGGAGTTCCCTATTTTCTCTAACACCTCGTACAGTTTGAGTCACGCGTAACAGGGAGTAAAGGCTGCTATAGTGGTGTTGGTGTTCGGGTTCACCTCGGCGAAATCGTCTTCCATACTATGTGTAACTTCCACGACCTCTTCGTTGATAAACCGGATATCGTGGACTATGACCGAATCGTCGTTTAGCAAGTCATAGACGCGATTAGGTCGATCGAAAAGTTCCGTTTTTCTCATATTCGACCTTTGGGCAAACTTCCCCCACATAGAGTTGAGACATAGTTTAGCTAAATATCTTAGTCCGGGGTTCTTCGCGATACTCGCGGAGTCTAGGCGGATACCCTCGTTTTCGAGGTATAGTCTCAAGTATGGTTCTTTCTGTTCCTCGGTCACGCACCAGACGGGCCAATCGGAAGCGTCCTGCTTGAGTTTTAAAAAAGTGTCGATATATTCGGCGAAAAGCCCCCTGATTTTGTAAGGGGATCGTACGCTTCGGTTTCCTCCCAATGCCATACTATCTCTATATTCTCGACCCTATTCCCCATCTCTACGGCCTTTTGAACTTCCAGGGTTACCCAAGATCCGGTCAGTCGTCTTTCGGGATCGTTATGGCTACAAGGCGTTTGCTGCTTGGTTTCCACGCAGGTACGACAGAGCGGGAACATGAGTTTTCCGTGAGCTCGGTACGGAAGAACGGGATGGTACAAACCCCTGGGCGCTACATCTGACGAGTTCGAAGTAAGAGGAGATGTCGGCGAAATTGTCCGTGATTATTTCGGGATGTTTCAGGGGCATGCGAGCGTATTTACACACGTAAGGATACAGCGACGTATAATCGAAATAGTGTATTTGTTCCCCGTCTTGGCAATGGTGATACGTCCTCCCACCGTATAGGCACTTGCGAGGATTCAGGGGCTCAGTCTGGACTTGGACATTTAGTTTGTTCTTAACGCCTTCGGGAAACAGTTCCCACTCCTTTTTCCAAGTATGTTCCCAGACGGTGATGATTTCAAAGTCCGGACACTGTCGACGCAAGTGGTCCAGCCTCTGCAACGTGCGTCTGTATATCTCGGAGTTGGGTTCCTTGTAGATAGGGTTTTCACCATCGGGATCGTAGCAGTTGGGACAGCCGTGATACAGACAACCCTGGTACTCGTACACGCGTCGCTTTTCAAAACACGCCCCATCCACGGTATATTGCCCGAAGCGAACCTCTCCCCCGTTCAGAGCGTGCTGAATGCGTACTCCTTCTTGAGAGGCTTTAAAGGCGAGCCACCGTATGGAATACACCGAATAATTCTGATTGGGACCGTAGCCACGAGGAGGGATTATGGCGATCGTTTCGGGCTTTAGAAAATTTCTTCTAAGAACGAGGTTGCAAATCGAAGCGATCGTGAAGGTGGATTCGAAAGGGTCTAAGCCCGTGTCTTCGTCCTCGGGATCCTGACTTATCACGGTGACTTATTTGAAAAGTCTCCTGAACTCCAGACAACATTTTCTCAGAATGTCCACGTCCATGATGCAGTACTTCAGTAGTTCGTCTCAAAGGACGTAGGGGTTGTTTTTAGCCCTCTCCGGTTCGTACCATCGGTAAAATTCGCTCCTTACATCCGTAGTCATCCTATCGGGGTCGAAATAGCTCGCTTCGGGGATCGAACCTACGTAGTGCATACGTATATACATGGCTTTTGCCCCGTTCATAATCACGTCGGGCAAGACGGCCTGATTGTAAAGATACTGTAATATGAAGTACCCGTCATACCCTTGTAAGTTATGCGCGAGGCAGACGGCGTGTTTGTGCTCCGTTTTTCCGAGTAACCACGAACAAAAGTCATCCCTGCACGTTTGCCCCGAGAACACCTTGCGTTTCTCTTTACCGCAGATTTTGCAAGGCGTCTGCGCAAGAAGATCCACGCATTCTTCGCAAACTTTCTGTACCACGCAGAGATTAGATTTATGTCCCAAGGGGTAAAAGTTTCCGCATATGTCGCAGTATGTATCCAAGCACAGGTGCTCCTTTTCCAAAGAATGATGAAGTTTCTCGTTAATCAATTGACCGCATTCTTTACACCTATGATACAGGACGCAGGTAGTTTTCCATTTGCCGGCACCCGATCCCGACCACTTGTGATTAGCGAGACAGTCGTCGTCTTTAAAGTACCGGTTACAGTCTTCGCAGTACTTCCAAGATGCTATATCTTTACCCATTTAACAAGTCCCGGTACGACACAGTCGGCACGTTTTTTCGCATTTATGCGCGATTTTTTCGTTGTAACCGACTTTCCAACCGTGGCACCAGTATCCGCGATTGGTGTAACCGCTCATGCTAGTGATGAGATCGTAATGGTTCTCGCTGTTCAGAATGTATACCCCCTTTGGTTTAGGGGGACCCGAGTATATAATTCGGTTGAAATTCTCTTTCGATACGAAGCATAGTTGATAGTTCTCTATCACCTTTTGGAACTCGGGCACCTCCTTTAATCCGCACGGCCCTATCCGAACGTTTGGCTTTTGGTGTAGATCCAAGGCCAGTGTTTTCTGTAAAGCCAAACCCCTACGTACGCGGGCCCAATCCGGGTCCGTTTGCTCCATCCCATTATAGGCAATTCCCGTTACTATAGCTCTGGCGCAACATACGGCATCGCCGACGCCCTCTATACGTATTATAGAACGTAGATTTTTCTTTTTTTCCTCCCAATTTTGGTAGATTCTTCGTCCAGATTCCCCCACCTCCCCCCCCCCCCCCCCCCCCCCCCCCCCCCCCCCCCCCCCTTGGGTATCTTCATATGTACAAAGTTAATGTCCCACTCGTCGTCGATACGTAATTCGTCGAGCGATTGCAAAACGTGCTCGATCCTAGTCAACACCCGATCTACGGTTAAATCGTCTTTCTTAATAAACGGTAGAGAAATGGGTTTGTCCAGACCCGGCGCCTGTAATATGAACCGCACGAAATCATCGCCCGCCATACCGTCCATATCAGCCGGTTTGAAACATCATTGAATACCGTGGAAATTACAAGCATAGTCCGATGAATCGGTAAGTCGTCTGTGTTTCTTAGCTTGACCAGATAGTCCGTAGCGACGGCGTTGTATTTCTTCACCTTATTATGACTGATTTTTTTCGATTCGGTAGTACTTAGTAGGCCGTAGGGTTAATATTATCTCGAGAAATATTGCCTCCGTCGTCATCATCGCTTAAATTCGCCATTTCACGACTACGTTTTCGACTTTGTACCGAGGGCGTTGTTTCATTAACCTGTTGAAAAATAAAAATAAAAAATTAATAAAAATAAAATAATTGCAAAGTGTCGTTATTTATTTATTTATTTAAACGCTCGCGTTGATATTTCGTACGTAGATGTCGTATATGCCCGAATACCGAAAGTGGGAAAAAAGGTGACTTACGTTCGAAGGACCGGCTCCTCCCGTCTGCGGCTCTTCTTCTTCTTTCTCTATGTCATCATTTCCGGGGCTAGGGCGTTGATTTTTGACGCCGGTGGATAGAAAAACGATTCTATTAAAAGCCGCTTCCGAAACGTTGGTTAACCATCCATCGCCCTCCACTATTCCGTTTAACTCGTCGATAGAATCGCATTCTTCGATATATCGTAAGAGAGGGCTATATTGTACGCCGGTATGGTGTACGCGTAGCTCCGGCTCTGAAGCGCCTGGGATTTCGGGGGCGGTGCGTAATCATCGTCATCTTCTAATTCCGATGTCTCCAAGGCAGTGGCGAATGCAGGAACTGAGATAGGCTCGTATTGATCCCTATACTTTATTGTTTTTTCCACGGGACAAGACGTGTACTCCCGCAGGTAAATCAGGAAAAGCGTGGTCCTAATCTTTGGGGAGATAGGACCAACTCTTTCGAGCCATGCACTCTGCAGTATTTTTCTTGAACCGTTGATGCTTCTCCTCCCAACATTTCATTAGCGGCTCTTTCTCAAAGCATATGTCGTGGTCTCTCTGCTGAAGAAAAAAAAACATGGATGGATAAAGATTTAAAAGACGGACCAAAACAAATCCAAAATAACACATATATCGAAAATAAATAAATAACAAAATAAATAAATATTCGAACGGTTCAAGATATTAAAATTATTCAATGGGATCGAGTTTAACATAAAGCGGTCATATTACCTGGCTAGCCCTTAGATATATGCATCCGAAACATGTTTTATCGTACCCTCGGGGGAGAATGGCGGTTATTAAGGCTAACAAAAGCCTTATAAATATGCTTTCGGCGTCATCGAGTATCGCCGCCATCCTCTTCAATTTCTTGGTAGCTGGTTGTTCATCACCGTCATCATCATCAAAAAGACGTCGCTTAATAGCCCTCCTCCTAGCAGTAGTAGCAGCAGTAGTAGACCTCATTGCGTTTTCGGAATTCATGTTAAATTATCAGAGGTTGTTGTAAAAAAAAAAAAATTGATTGTACAGACTCTGACCTTTCGTTTCCGAGCAATATTCAGCTATGACCGAATCAATGGCTTTCCAACCTTTTTTATTCATTTCTGCCTTGTTCTGGGTCACTTACAGTTTTTTCCCCTTCCCAATATCTGCGTATTATTATACCAGCTTTGTTTAAACCACATCACGGACAATTCCCTATTATTACAATACCCCAGCGTGTCGTTACAAATATAAGGGTTTATATTAATTCACGTCGGTCACTCTCTATAGTCCCTCATCTTCTTTTGTTATACTCGACCCAGTTGTACCATCTGCAGCAAATTCGCGCGTTAGTAAATAACTCTTTTTAACCCTTCATCGAATTATTGGTCAAGGTCGTCTTAGTTAGCCATTCATCGAATTATTAGCCAGGATCAAAATTGGCTTTTCAAAGCTCTACGATGCACTGAAGAAGGCGGTTGTCGTTTGAAATTAGAAACTACGGAATATACCGATAACGTTCTCGCATAATTACGCTATTCGCATAATTACGCTATCCGACTTCCATGGTGTATCTTTATCATCGCGATAGTGAAATACAGGATAGGATGAATAATTCCCAAAGATCTACACTCGATCTCCCAGGCTTGAATCTTTGTAATTACATCGTCGTCTCTGATAGTTCCTTTTTCGTACGGAAATGTACGGGGCGTCTTCCTGGTCTTTTTTACTATCGTGACAAAAATAACCCGATCGCCTCTCGAGGTCAGATTGTTCGAATCCTAGTTCGTCCAATAAACTCCCGTAGCATAAGGATCGCAATATGGACATTTGCAAGGCTTATTATCATCTTTCATAAATGTCATCTTCGCACCGACCCGGCTACACTCTCGCTATACGGGATTATAGTTTGGCTAGTTTCGCGTAAGCGCCATTCACCGCGTCTATCGCTTCAAAATGCTTCAAGTTTTCGAACTCTTGATAATGTACGGTTTTTAAAGACGTATTTTCAAGAGCCACCCGTTTCCACGACTTAAACTGTTCCGTGAACTGACCGCCGAAGTCTCCCGTTTGGACGATCTTCAAACGAGTCGTGCTCTCTAGATACAAGGCTTCGAGGTAAGTTACATGTACGTCCAATTCTTCCAAACTTCGTAATAATATCAATGCGGGAAGACTTTCAGACCGTATCTCCTCGGTCAAACCGTAACATTTATTCATCACCTCTCTGAAAATATTATACTTCAAAACATCGCCGGATTTCATATCTGCCAATTCCGAAAGTTCGATAGGGGTCGATATCTTTTTTAAAAATTAAAATAAAATAAAACGTATACATATTTTATATACATTACTTGTATTTTTGATTATTTTCTGAGTTGCAGTGAACCAATTGATTGGCCCATCAGAGCTCTCTGTTGAGAGTTACCCGTTTGATTTGTAATCACTCAGTTCATTAACGTTGTTAATGTCTGTTGGGCTATTGTTCACATTTGCTCTTTATATACAAAAAATATATATATATAAAGCCGGCCATTTCTTAACTAAACCCTATAAAACGTGACTATAAATAGGGCCTGACTCAAAAGCCAACCCTTTCTTATCTAAACCCTATAAAACGTGACTGTAAATCGGCCTGACTCAAAAGCCAGCCCTTTCTTAACTAAACCCTATAAAACGTGACTATAAATCCAGCCATTTCTTAACTAAACCCTATAGGAAGGGGCGGACATACGGGAACTTTGAGTTATTTTTAGCAAATTTGCTTGGCAACCAGTGTTTCAGAAACAAAACATTCCATGCACGCACTCAACGCTGAGCGTTACGCACTTGATTCGCAGTAGGCGCAATGTGCGGTTGCCTTAATTGATTGATCTGCGCAAGTTTTTTTGTTTTTATTTTCACCGGCGTTTGATTTGTTTTCACCGGCGTGACGTAGGTCCGCCTCAACCTATAAAACGTGACTATAAATCCATCCTTTTCTTAACTTAACCCTATAAAACGTGACTATATGGTCCCACTATACTACTAAGGGGGCCGTTTTCGGAAAATAGGGGTGGGGGGCGTTTTCACACCCAAAAAAAGGTACATTAGTACAAAAAAGTACATTGGTACAAAAAAAAGGTACATTGGTACAAAAAAAGGTACATTGGTACAAAAAAAATATTTTTTCTTCTTCAGATTTCCGCCCCCCCCCCCTGGTTACGGGCCTGAATTCAACAACGTGCACCTACTCAATTTAATGTAGAACTAATCCCCTTGGTAATTTGTTCCGCTCTGCTACATGGATAACCTCTATCATTGTTTTATTATTGTGCAGGTTTTCCTCAGTCATCGTGCCATATACATGGTAGTATTTGACCTGAGTCAGGATCTCACAGCTCGTGTCAAAGTTGAGGTTCATCACCAGGATAAAGTAAGTAATTATATATGATAGGCACATATGGAAGTTGGTTTGTAAATGACAGACAATGACTCACTTTGTCTTTTATGCAGATTCATTAACTTCAATATTTTGCAGCTCAGGTCGCCGTTAAGGATTGGGCTATTTTTTCTTACTGCGGTGACCTCCTGATCTTTCCTCCGTTCCAAGAACAGTGCTTTTCGCTGGTAGAGTCATGTTTTGTTCATATTTGTAACGTCTTGATACTAGTATGCTCAATATATTGTAATTGTGTTATATAACTATGTATAGAATATAGATGAATGAAAAATAAAAAGAATGAGAAAAAAATGATAAAAAAAGAAAGAAAAAATAGAACCGCGATGTTCACTATTTGAGGGGTATGACCAGTGACTAAATAATGCCATCAGAGAAGATGGGTGAGATTCAAGAGAGTAGCTAGATTTTAAATTGCTAACCGACAGGAATGATGTGCCGACAAAACATGTCCAAAGGACAAGTGTTGCGATGTGGGTTAATGTGGGCTAAGATAAATGACAATTACCATATTTCTCATAGGTCGATCTGTGCGTGTTTCTCCTTTGTGATCAAGGAACATAATCCCCAAAAGCTATTGGATTTTAGATATGTGTAACATCCAAGGGGAGGTATCTACTTAAATAGTATATATTTTGGAAAGTCAAATAACATTGAAACATAGTTTTAAAGGGGTTCAAGGGGTTAAGCCCCGGGAAGCTGTTATACTAAAGCGTTTTGTAATAACAATTCAAAATATTATGTTCTTAAGAGCAAAATAATACTAACGGAATCAGCCAAGATATGTACAAGACTTTAGCATGAACTACAAATTGTTGTATAATTGGTAATTTTCTCATTGGGTCGGTGGTAGTCACCTATACAGACACCACTGACAATATTGACATGTTTGACAGTTGGCATTAATGGTGGAATATTAGGTTTGAAAACATCCCTGTATATGTATAAACATGTATTGAATCCTATGATTGTTGTATTGAGTATTGTAGTGGTTGGTTTGAGCATGGAATTATTTTGATTAATCTCATCTTATCCTGTGAAACTATACAAAAAATATCAAAACAAATAATATAAAGGATAATTTACAGGGTGAAATATTAAGACAAAGCATAAGCAAAACACGTTAAGGCCCTACATTTTGCACTAAGGTGCGATATTGTACACTATCGCAAATAGCCGTGTAAATAGCCAATTAGCGAAGGCTAATGTATAGTGTATAATTGATAGTGATAATGAATCTATTTAGGTGTATAATTGGCAAATTCGCTAATAAAAAAGCAAAATTGCCTGACACCGTAATAGCGTGCATATAGCCTAATATCTTATGATTAGCGGCGGCTATTGTATATTGCATTTTAAAGTAGCTTGTGCCAATGTATAATGTATTTTCTATCCAATTCTAAGGAGCAATCGGTTGAATCAACACCAATTTAATAAACAAATAGTTTTTTTCTTGCGCGCTACGCGCGCATATTTCAGGGGTATCATTTCAAAGCTTGTTCAAAGCCAAATGTAACATAATTGTGGTCAAATTCACTGTATAGTGAATAAATATCGCATGTTTCTGCAAACAAATAATCTCGAAAAAGGCGTGTAGTCATTCGGATAAATGGAAAACTAGCCTAGGTCTATGTTCCAAAATCCAACAATTATATGATTAAAAACGGTAAATTCTTGCATGCTTTTCACCTCGTCTCACTCTCAGCTCTGCACCTAAGCTCACAAAAGTAGAATGTTGGACATACTTTTTTCGGGTTATAAAACCTTACAAAACCACCCAAAATGTATAAATATATGACAAATTTTCCACCTCGCTACGCTCGCAATGTAATTAGTATAATTTCACACAATCAAAAGATCAAGAGGGAGTATCATTAAATTATTGGCCGTTCAGAGAGCACAAACAGAACTTACCCACGAATCCATGGACAAACGAAAAAGACAGCCCCTATATAAGATGTGACAAGGTGTTTTGTTTTGTGTTTTGTGTTTGTTTGTTGTTGTTGTTGTTGTTGTTGTTTTTTGGGGGGTTGTGTAAAAAGCTACTGGTTAACAGTGGGGGTCATGTAATTTTCAGTTTCAGCTGTAGGGGGGGTTAGGTAATTTTGATATACGAATCTCGAATTTGTCCCAACCGCCCTCCACCATAAATAATGAACGGTCCCTTATGTAATTATGCTTTAAAGCTGGCCTACTACTTTGATAGTTCACCACAGACGAACTGGTCATACACATGTTCACTTGGTGACAGACTGTACAAAGTTAACATGGAGAAATTGTTACCTTGTAAAAATCCCAAGAGAACTGGAGGGGGTTATAAATCCAGAGTGGTAGCATGCCTTTAAGTTATATAAACAATCCTCATAAATAGCGTGATAGCGCGTTAGCCACGCAACCCTTCGAATATTCTTTTCAATTGCTAAATTTCCTCAATGCTCGTTTTGGTATTACACAATTCTCAAGTTATATTCTTCCATTTTATCCCACTTCGCTTGCATTCAAATCTAAGCTTTGTTTGCGTTTTTAAAGAATGTTCTTGTTTGAAAAGTGGTTGATAAAACAACTTTTTCGCAACATACCATCGTATTCGACTATTATGGACAATGCTTCTTAACAATACCATTCGCGGAAATCTGAGAAGATACCAAGAGTGAGTAGCAACAAACCCCAAATAGTTGAATGGTTAGATAATCATAATATCCCTCACGGAGACATTTAAAAAAGAAATCAGCGTTTTTAAATCCTTTATATTTCACATTTTCTGGCATGCTGCTGTGATTTTGGTCTCTAAATGTATCTAAATGAGGCAAAAAAATGGAAACCTGCATGATCGCGAACTCAATCAAAGATCATAAGGCGAGCTGAGATTACAACAACACCATTTGAAGCAATTGAAAATCTCAAATACCGCATCACCCTAGAACTGGAAACTGGACAACTATAATATGAGCACATGTGGATAAAAAAGAGGCAAAACATGTTATTATTATTATTATTATTATTATTGGTATTTTATTCAGAAGCATCTCGTGGCCCGCAGGCCAAATTACATGCTAATATACAATATTAAAATTACAATATAAAAATGCACATTAATAACATCAAAATATTGCACTTGCAGGATTGAATCACAATTTACAAATAATGATATATTAAAGATAAAATGTACACAAATTAAGAAACAAAAAAATGTCACACTTCATGGAACTTTACTGGACGACCAGTCGTAATAGATAATGGGTACCTAATCATTAAAAATATTGACAAAATAAGGAACAGGACTATTTTGGAAACGCTGAGTCCTACAATGAAATTGGGTCAAGTTGCCACTATTACGAAGTGATCTGTCATGACACTCCAGTCTGGTAGAAGGGAGGAGAGATTTTGTCCTCTCATTTTTAGGAAACCCTTCAGCAAATCTTCGACAATGCTTCTCCCTCCTTCCAGACAAGGTGTCAAAATGGCAATTACCCAAGGTTTCATCATAAGACTCATACTTATTCCCAAGTATGGTTCTACAAGCCCTTTTTTGGATGGATTCCAAGTCCTTTGATTGTTTGACAGAAATAGTTGAGTGCCAAACTACATCAGCGTATTCAAGAATCGGTCTTACATAGCCACCGTATACTACACAGAGGTCCTTGCTGCTAAAACCAAAACGTTTGAGGGTCCGCAGCATGAACAACCTTTTATTGGCTTTCTTAAGCATATTGTCAACCTGTGTATTCCACATAAGGTTGTTTTGGAGAAACAGGCCTAAAACCTTGGCTTCAGCAACGCGGGGGAGTGGATCAGTACCGATTCTTAAATCACACTGCAGGGGAGTTTTGCCAAAATATACCTGAAGGGCCTGACACTTGGAGGGATTCAACTTAAGCATATTATCCTTTGCCCACTTGGTAAATTCATCAAGATCAGCCTGCAGTAGTCTAGAAGGATATTCAGAACAAGTAACATAATGTGCAAATGTCAAGTCATCAACATACTTTAAACATCCCGAGTTTGCATTTTCACCACCTTCAATAACCCTAACTCTAGATCACCACACGGCAACAGATTTCTTTTCCGACCCCCAAAATTCACCAGAAAGGTCACCCCGATCCCCCCGGGATCTGAACCACGGACCTCCAGCACCAGGGCCCAGATCCTAGCCACTACACCACGCCTGCCAGTCGACACTCGGCGAGTATATTCGCCTCGTTATATAGCGTGGGTCCGTTTTGTAGCCAAAAAAACCTGCACGCCGGGTTATAAAAACATTTTTTTCGCACAGTTGCCGATTGGTGTAGTAGAGTTAGGGTTAATGAGGATTTGGAAACCAATGGGGCCTAATTTGGTGCCTTGAGAAACCCCACCACGAAGTGTAAAATAATCGGACAGAGCATTATTGTATCTCACACATTGTTGACGATTATGGAGGAAATCACAAATCCAGGGAATGATTGTCCTTCGGATTCCCATGGAAATCATTTTTTTAATGAGATTGGTATGGTCAACCAAATCGAAAGCCTTGGAAAAATCCGTAAGGACTACCATTCCCACATTGCGACTTTTGTCAGCCCCCTGGTGCAGATAATGACTTAGGTTAACCACATAATGTGCGGTTCAGATACCTTTAACATTACCAAACTGCCTTTTATCGATCTTATGCTCCACATCATTCAAAACCCTTCTGGTAACAAATTCTTCAGCAATTTTTGCAAACACAGAAGTCAGAGACACAGGTCTTAGTTTATCAATAGTAGGTGGATTTTGTTTCGGAATGGGGACCACATTGGCCTTCTTCCATTGATCAGGAACCTTACCATCCATAAATGAACTATTCAAAATATCTGTGAGGGGGGCACTGAGTTCATAGGCAAATTCTTTAACCAACCTTGGAGGAATTTGATCCGGGCCAGCTGATTTAGCTGATTTCAGTTTACCAAGCTCAGCAAAGACTTCCCAAGGGTGTAACTGAGGAGGCCGATTTGCAGGTAAGTAAGCAGGCAACTTGCTATAATCAAGAAGGTCTAATCCCTCAGAAACCGGAGCAAATTTGATATTAATTGCATTTGCTTTGCCTTTTGTATCAGAATCATCAATACCCGGGATGTCCAACCTAAGCTTGTTTCTACTGGCTTTGGTAACCACTTTAATTTGCTGATGCCATTTTTTGGGTGTTGTTTTAAGTTCCTAATTCTGTTTGCATGATAAGACAATTTGGCCTTTTAATTCCACGAGTAACCTGGTTCCTAAGTTTACGCTATAACACATGGTTATTAGAGTTGAAAGCCATCTGACGTTCCAAAATTAAGTTTTTAATGCGGTCAGTCAATCAGGGTTTGTCATTGATATGCATCTTGGAACGTTTTACTGGAAAGCATGAAATAATAGCCCCATCTAACATCTTATAAAATGTGTCAACTTTGTTTTGGGTACCATTAATTTGTAAAATCTGCTTCCAATCTTGTTCCTGCGCCCACAAACCAAAAGCTCTCAAACCAGAATCACGAAATGGACGAGAAACCTTGATTTCTTTTTGGTTTCTTATCCTTTTGTGGTGAGTGGGCTTCCACAAGACACATTTATGGTCACTGTTACCAATCGGTGATAGTGGTTTCGTGTAAAGGGTTTTAAGCTTGTGGTTTGTGATGATGAGATCAAGTACGGTATGTTAGAGTGAACTGATCGCGAAATGCATTCAGGAGCCAGTAGTAAACGTATGAAGATGACGATAACAGCGAGGACGAAGAGGGGGAGAGCATTGACATTGTTTTACAAGCCCTAGTGCAGGAACTTGAATTGGAATATCCAGTAATATTTGACTATTGACCGATATAATTATTTGTATCTGCATGCTCATGAAACAGGTACAGTTTATCTTTCATAAAGACGTATTGATTATTGGTTACTTTAGAGCAATATTTAAGAAGATTAAACTGGGTATTGACATGGCAAATAACAATTTACAACCAGTACATCCCCATCAAATCAACCCTGCACCTTCCCCAATATGCAAGAGGTGACACGTTTGCTGAAACCGATTATAGTAGCGCTAAAGATAGTAGTAATAAGAGAGGTTGTGGCAGCCATATTTGGTTGACACATTATTGTATATCTTCATTTTGATTATCAAAACAATTATACACATTGATTTAAGCATTTTTCAATGTTTCTGATTAGATTTTGGAAGGCACAGTAAGCTTTTATCTGGCAAATTTCATGATTTAAGCCATTTTTTGCCCAGTTTAAAATTATCTGCTTTCTGCGCATGCGCATATTTTCTGTAGGATTCATATGAATAAGTTCAAATAATTAGTTACCTATCTTATGTGATTTTCCGCAACATTAGTGATTCGCTGACTTTGAATTTTTCAATGAAAATGGGCTATTTGAAATACTGATATTTGTATACTTTTTATTCAATTGCTTTTCCTCTTATACTACATATTTCAAATTACACAATGATTAAAGTTATTATCTTAGGTATCTTAATTATGCAAAAAATAATCGGGATTTACCTGCTTCTGGTGTCATGTTATTCAATCTTCTTACCAAGTGTTTCATACAAACAATTCAAATTCCCCGCCAAATAACTGATTTAGCAGTGTTCTCACTGTACTTACTTTAAGCTAATACTATGACGTCATAGTTCATACTTAGAAATCCAAAAGTGTATTGTTTGAAAGACATAGGTTCATACTTTGTATTGATCACACTGTCCCTCAATAGAATCACACATGCATCCCATACCATGATCACTTTCATTTCTTATTGACCAACCCTCGTATGCTGTGAAAATTGTTATTTTGGAGGTACATAATGTTATACTCTAATATGTTGTTTGATTGATGAAGGTCCAATTAAAACTGTTTGTGTCACAATGGCTTCAGATTATTTGAAAATAAAACATAAAACATGTTAAACAGTAAAAATGTGATTTTATGTTGACCTACATTTTAATAGTAAACCTACTCATATAATCAGCTCCAACGTTATCCTATCCTTGATCGCTACCATCTGAAAACGGTAAGGTTGCATTATACGCCCATTTGCTACTATTATATTATTAATAGCTGATGGCCGTTCTCCAGCTGAAATTTCCGTCCGTATAGTGATGGTTCAAATTTCTGAATCGCCCAAACTGTGGCGTAACTTCCCTTTTCCACCACGGAATAGTTTCTTTGTGCAGATAATAGCTTTTACAACAATACGGGTCTAACCCCATCATCAGATGCATCTATTCGGAGAATGAACCGTCTGCTGATGTCTGGTATTGTTTTCATTTTGGCTAGGTGCAGTCAAGATTCCACGAGTTTACTGGACTTGAATTCCTGGATTTTTGGATGCACTCCATCTATGCCTACGCTACAACATCCAGCCAGCCCACTAGCGATGATGAGAGAGAGCAGTTATCTCCTCCAATCTTTGTCGTCGGAACCCACAGGGAGAGTCTTGAACTATCAACAAGGGAAGAATTGGTAAATACCCAAAATCTCTTTTTAATATTGAAACAAAATATTTGGATTTGTTTAAATGATATCGTTTGATTGATTTGTGTTTAGATAATCATTTGTTTTCTTTGAAGATCCACATGATCAGGATTTGTTTGTTTCCATCTATACTCTATAGGCCTACTACTATACAAGAAAGAAGAAAAAACCTTTTGATAATAGTTTTCGAAAACATTTTTAAATATATATTTAAATGCAAAAACTAAAAATGTATCGTATGGGTATACTGGGCATATATAATTATAACAGTTGATAATTTGTTACCTGAACCATACCTCTTTAATTAAAATCTCTGTGAAAAGCTGTTTGCGGGTACACCGTATGTTTTATACAAATAGGTAAATTAATGTTATTGACTATTATTGTTATGTTTTAGATCGAGGCAAAATTCCAGATGATCAGAAACATGGTTAAAAGAAGAATATACAAGTCTCACGTTGTGAGCAAGTATTATGCCATAGAGAACAGTTCAAAGGACAAGGAAGACGCAGAGGTAATGAAAAATTACAAGATTCGTAAAATAACAAAGAAGCAACACTGTACTTATATAGTAGAGTTGATTCATAAACTTGTCAGTGAATGGTAGTCTTTTCCAACTTAGGGACAGGGCCCTTGGAAGTATATTTTTGATGGGGGTGCTGTAAATTTGTAAGTCTTCACCACTTCGGCGTGGGGTCCGAAGCCCTTGGCGGGGGTTCAGGGGGGCAGAGCAATCAATGGCGCAGAGCAATGGCGCATCCAGGACTGTTCTGATTGGGGGTGGGGGGCAAAAAAAAACCTGAAGCCATCTTGTTGATCTTAAATATTGAAACGTTGAACCAAATACGCGCAAAGCGCGAAAAAATTGTGAGTTTAACACTTAAAAGGTGATGTTTTAACGTCCCCCGCATAATATTTAGGGTATTTGGTGTGGTTGGAGGGCCATTATAATATTAAAACCTCTAGAAAACATGTGTACGGAGCGCGTAAAATGTTGAGCTTGTTCAGCTTAAAATATGATGTTTTTAACGCCCCCACATAATATCGAGAATATTTTGGTATGGTTTGAGGGCCATTATAATGTTAAAACCTGTAGAAAATATGCGCGTGGAGCGTGCAAATTTTTTGAGTTTTAACTAAAATGGTCATGGAAAACTGTCCCGAAGACACCTTGTTAAGCTTAAATAATTAAATATTCAAATTAATACGCGCGCCGAGCGAGCAAAAAATTGCATTTCTAACACTAATGGTCCAGTATGATAATAACGTCCCCCACATAATATTCAGCATTTTTGGTGTGGTTTTTGTATTAGTCCAGTATGATGTTTTTTTAACGTCCCCCACATATTTCGAATATTTGGTGGGTCTGAGGGCCAATATAATGTTAAAACTTGCAGAAAATATTCGCGCAAAATTTGGACTTTTTGAACTAAAATGGTCATGGAAAACTGTCCTGAAGCCATCATGTCAAGCTTGAATAATGAAACATTGAAACTAATGTTCGCAAAAATTGACATTTTTAGCACTTAAATTGGTCCAGTATGACGTTTTTAACGTCATCAACATAATATTTAGAATATTTTGCATGGTTCTAGGGCCATTATAATGTTAAATCATGTATAAAATGTGTGCGCGGAGCGCGCAAAACTTTTCATTTTTTAAACTAAAATGAACATGACACTACTGACCCTGTATATTTTTTCACAAATCTTAAACTCTAGGCCCCCATACACACCGTCTCACTGTCAGAGGTGAGAAATACACGACTTTGGTCATATTGAATTGTTATGTAGTGTATGTAACGATTGTAATACCAAAATCGTAACTTATTATTGGACTGACAATGTATATTTTTTCAAAAATCTTAAAATCTTAGGGGGTGCTGCGCACCCCCTCTCAAAGACCAAGGGGGTGCTGCAGCACCTCAGCACCCCCCCCCCCCCCCCCTTCCCAGGGGCTTGCTTAGGGAGAGGCAATGATTTAACACTTGGATCTATGCTAAGCTACATCTTCAATCATATTGCAGGTAGTTGATATTCAGAATAGTGACAAAGTCCCTCGTGCCATCGTGCAAATGGATATTATCAAGTTGAGCACACACACCCTCCCCATCTCAAAATGTTAGAATGCCAAAGGAATCACTGGATAATGTATTGCATGTTGTCAACCTTTATGTGCATACCAAACATAATTTCCTTTGAGTCTATACTTCAGATATTGATTGGTCATACGATATCAAGCATACAGATTGTCAGCCTTTCAGCAGATATCAATATTGTTATATTTTATGAGTACTTTCAAGATGTATTTTAGCCTAAAATATAGATAATTTGTGTTCAAATGCAAAATGAATAAGTGTTGATTGAGAGAGTCTTTTTCCATGCTCGCAATGTTTCCACAGTTGAGAAAACATATAAACCTCGTCGCCAGTAAGGAACCATATATGGGGAATAAGATTCCACTCAAGTGGCTCACATTTGAGGTGTCTGTTGCAGAGGCTATCGCTAAACATGGACATTGCATGGATTTAAAGCAGGTATGTTGCTTGAGCGTGTGTGAATTTGTACGCTACTCGATGTTTGCATTTTACAAAAAGCTTTTGCTCTTTAACCATAAACCTCTACATAATTATACAAATCTTTACGTTAATCCTCATGCTGTATTTTAAATTAAGCAACTTCTGGCACATCCTCGTGCTTTTTCAGCTTCAGTAACTAAACATGTCCTTGGGATCCAGGTCAAGACTTGGTAACTAGGGGTCCAAATGCAAATGTTCACTCCTTTGACTTAACATGTTACTTGTACGAGAATAAATGACTGATGCATTGTCAAAATTAGTTTAAACAATCCTCAGATGCACATGCACAAAAGTTGTTAAATTCTCAAGTCCAAATAGGGCCAGTGAGGTCATTGTCCTATATAATGGGTAAAAGATTAAGACATGCTCCGATTTTGACCGGATTGTAAGATCCGTGGTCTCTGTCCATATTCATGTCAAGCTTTCAGTTTCAGTTTTAGAGGTTTCGGTTTCAGTTTTAGAGGTTTCAGTTTCAGTTTTAGAGGTTTCCATCTCGGTAAACATGCAAAATAAGAATGGTTTATAAATTACGAGTGAACAAAAGATGTGGATGCCAATCTAAAACGCAAGAACATGAGGAAGATAGCACTCGATGATATAATAATTACAAGAAATAATAATAATACATAACATAATATCAATTCAAAATGTAGACCTTCCGAGAAAGGGAGTCGTTACTCTGAGTTTCATGCTTGCGCAATCGTCAGACGACAAGGATACTGATCGTGTGACTGGTTAGCTCAGGTCTAGATTAACATGCATACACTTTCAATGGTGTTTATTTCAATGGTGTTTATTTATATAGCTCTCCCATTTGGGATTGAGCACTCTGATTCGAAAGATAGTCTCACCATGAAATCGATTCGATATTCATGAATTTATGTTATTTATGCTCCTGACTTTTTATCAGTTGAGCACTCGGGGCGTGCCGCCCCCTCGGGGCAATCCCTTGGTACCAAAACAAAGTCAGCGATTTCAAACAAGAACCTTAGAATAGTCCGTACGCAGTCACCAACCTTAAATTATGAAATGGGAGGTGGTTGAGGAAAGGGGAAGATCATTTATGTAAAGCAAAAACATTAGCAGCCCAAGAAAAGAACCCTGTGGTACTCCGCACACTATTTTACCTTCAAAAGAGGTTCTTTGGTTATAGACAACATGCTGTATCCTATCACAAAGATAACTTTCAATCCATGTATTTGCATGGCCTCTGATACCGTAAGTATTGAGTTTGTGGAGAAGAATGTCATGATATAAGTATCAAAGGACTTGCTGAGGTCAAGGAAAATACCAAGACAGTGTAATTTGTTGTCTAGATCGTTTGTGATGCTGCAATAATGATCTTTTATAGCCATATATGTCGATCTTTTAGCCCTGAAGCCGTATTGATGAGGACTAAGAATATTGTTGAGAGTAATGAAATCATAAAGCCGTACGTACATACACTATTTTTTCGAGCATTTTGGAGATGGATGAGGGTATTGATATTGGCCTATAATTGCTGAAAGTTTTGTTGTCCCCTGATTTGAAGATGGAAGTTACTTTGGCTATTTTAAGTTGTGATGGTACTTTTCCTGCATCCAGTGATCTGTTAAAGATATGTGAAACGATTGGGGGATATCATCGATGATGGCTTTTAATAATCTGCTACAGATAATATTGTTATCAAATCCACAACTATTACTTTGTTTAAGTTTATTCGTTATGTCAATAATTTCTTCAGGAGTAGTTGGTTTTAAGATCATGCTATTGTTTTGGTTAACCGACTTTATAGGAGACGTGTAGTCATCATCAGGAGTAGATATTTCCCCCGCTAGATTAGAGCCTATATTAGTAAAGAATTGGTTGAAGTTATTAGCAATATCATTTGAGTCCGTTATGTGATCACCGTCTTTATTTTTTTTTAAAGTCAGGTAATTGTGTACGTTTATTGTTATCCAGAAGATTATTTAATATAAGTAAAGAGTAACGGGTTCGCCGTCGGACAAGTTTTAATCTGTCAACCTTTCGTCAGAATTAGGTCTGACTTCTTTAGGGCAAAATTACTATACTATTAAGATAAAACATAGAGATTGCCACTTCTCTATTGTTATCATCATTTGCTGCTTCTTGCCCGATGATTTGAGATTAGGTGCCCTTCCTACTTGTGAAAGATTGGTGGCTCTGAAAAGAGCCGTTCAGATTAATTGCCGCTTTTCCACTGAACAGAGATGGTGGCTCTGAAAAGAGCTCTACACGTAGGTTGCCACTGGCTTACTTTCAAGAACCTCCAAAGGACTGCCCCATTTTAGTTAAAAAACTATAATTTTTTTGCGGGCTTTGCGCGAATTAGTTTCCATGTTAAATTATTCAAGCTTAAAACAGGATGTCTACCAAAACGGTTTAAAATAGCCAAATTTTGCGCGCTCCGCTCGATATTTTTGTTTATTATTCAAGCTTAACAATATGTTTCAAGAACGTTTTCTGGACCATTTATTTTATGAAAATTATACATTTTTGCGCGCTTCGAGCGAAATAGTTGTATTGTTATATTATTCAAGCTTAAACTAGATGGCTTCAGGAACGTTTTTCTGGACCTCTTTAGTGTTAAAATAGCCATTTCGCGCGTATTAGTTTAGAGGTTTAATTATTCATGCTTAACAAGATGGTTTCAGGAACGTTCTTTTGACCATTTTTTTACTTGACTTGACTTGACTTATGGTGGGTGATTTTCCCGAACCACGATGCTTCTCCAAATCTTACTTTCCAACATAGCTGTCTTGATTTATTCTACCTGCAATCCTGTGTCACGCTTTAGTATGTCAATGTAGGTTAGGGCTGGTCTACCACGCTTTCTTACTCCATGTTTTGGTATCTAATATATGAGTTTGGAGACCAGCTGATTGTAGCCTCTGAAGCAGTGTCCTGCAATTCTGGCTCTACGTTCTCTGATCTTATCCGAGACTTTGGGCATATCCGCGTACAAGTCCTCATTTGTCACATGCTGTCTCCAGTTGAACACGGTTCTTAACATTCTAGTGTAACATCTGTCCAGCTGTTTACTAAGCTTTGGGGTGACTGTCCATACCTCACATCTATAGAGGAGGACTGATTGTACAGTAGCTATGAACAGTCTTTCTTTAAGCTGTCTGGATAGTGATATTTGGCCTTCCATAACTGACTAAGTTTGCCACAAGCTCTACATGCAGCTGCTTTGCGTGTTTTAATGTCCTTTTCAGTACTGTTCATCCAGCCTCCAAGGTTCTTGAAGTCTTCCACTTTATCAAGGCACATACCTTCGCTTGTGGTGATTACAGGTACTTGCTTCTGGTTGAAGGACATATACTTTGCCTTTGCAGCGTTCATTTTGAGCCCAACTTTACCCACTGAAGTCTCCTCTCTGTTAAGTAGTGATTGCGCTTGAGACACTTCCTCAGACAACAGTGCAATGTCGTCAGAAAAGTCAAGGTCAGTAACTATGGTTGGTCCTATTCTTCTGCTGCTTCTTTTTGTTAAGCGGAATCCTAGCTCTTCTTCTTTGCCATCTATGGCCTCTCTTAGGGCATAGTCGAGAACAATGACAAAGAGATATGGAGCCAGGGTGTCACCTTGTAGTACTCCAGCCAGTATTTCAAATTCCTCAGTTTCCCCATCAGGTGATATAACCTTTGCCTTGGTGTCCTTGTATATTTCTGCAATCGCATTTTTTGTTAGCTGCTCAGGTATACCATAGGTCTTCAGAATTTGCAGCATTCGTCCCCTATGTATTGTGTCAAATGCCTTCTTGAAGTCTATAAAGGTTATGCTGGCTGGCAGGTTGTTTGATCTAATTTCCTCAATTATTTTTTTAATATAGCCAATTTTCAGGCACTTTTTCTAGACCTTTTTAGTGTTATAATATCCAATTTTGGAGCGCTATGCGCGAATTAGTTTCGATGTTTTATTATTCAAGCTTAACAAGATGGCTTCAGGAACGTTTTTCTACACCTTTTTAGTGTATAATAGCCATTTTTGCCTATTTTATGTCTTCATTTAAAATTTGTTTTTATAAGCACCTTAATGATGTTTAGGTCATTTGACTTGAAACATTTCTGTTCTAGAAATTGCAAGTTAATTTTATATAATAAAATATATCCCAGGAGAGCTTTCCTGAGCCTCTTAGAAAGCCTACAACCCAGAAGCTTAGCTCGCTCCGCTCTATATGCTTTGATTGGTCACTCAATTAAGTCAGCCCCCGTACATTTTAATCCTGGATACGCCACTGGGATTGGTTCAGATGATATGTTTGTAGTTTGGAGACATGGTTAAGATGAATTGGTCAAATTCCTAGATCACCCAAATGCACAGCAGCCGTGTATACAATTCACCATGGAATTAGAAGACAGTGGGTACATTCCTTTTCTAGATGTCAAAGAATCGCGAACTGCATCTGGTTTGAGCTTCTCAATCTACAGAAAACCCACATACACTGATCAGTATCTGCAATTTACATCCAATCATCACCTATCGGCTAAGAATAGCGTTGCCAAACATAGGCGTGCGCAGGATTTTTTTTTACCCGGGGGGCTTAAAAATAAATGTCATTGGTCGCACCGCTATACGCGGTAACGCGGACAGGGGGAGTCTGAGGGTGAATGTGCCCCCTTTGGAATTGGATTTTATTTTTTGAATTTTCGAACCCATTTGGTGCGATTTGTTGTGTAATTTTGACCAATATTTTATTGACCAATATTTTCATTTCCAATCAATATTGGTTTATTATCAATATCATTAAAAAAAATTCCCTTCAATTTTGCAAAAGCAAACAACACGGCGTATTAGGGTTTGAAATTGCGAATAAATTAAAAAGGATTTGCGCGTAGCGCGAAAATTTTGGTTATTGTAAAACGAAAGGTTTAACTTAAACCGTTCCTGAAGCCATGTTGTTAAGCTTGATTGATAATTAAACAGTGAAACTAATTTGCGCGTAGCGCGCCAAAAATGTCTATTTTAACACTAAAAAGGTCCAGACAACGTTTCTGAAGCCATCTTGCTTGTTCCAATTGAATAATAAAGTAGTATAAAAATAATTTGCTAATGTAAAAATAAAGTTTAGAAAAACGTTCTTGAAGCTTTCTTGTTAGCTTGAATAATAAATAAACAATGAAGCCAAAAATGTATATTTTAACACCAAAAAGGTTCAGAAAATGTTCATGAAGCCATCTTGTTGAAATTAAATAACACAAAATAAAAAATAATTCCCGCGGAGCGCGAACAAATTGGCTATTGTAAAAATAAAGGTTTAGAAAAACGTTCCTGAAGCTATCTTGTAAAGCTTGAATAATAAATAATCAGTGAAGCTAATACGCACATAGCGAGCATAAAAATGTCTATTTTAACAATAAAAAGGTCCAGAAAACGTTTCTGAAGCCATCTTGTTCAAATTGAATAACAAAATATTTTTTAAAAAATGGCTATTGTAAAAAGAAAGGTTAAAAAACGTACCTGAAACCATATTGTTAGGCTGGAATAATAAAACATTTCAACTAATTCGTGCGTAGCGCGCAAAAATTGGTTATTTTTTACACTGAAATGGTCCTGAAAACGTTCCCTAAGCAATTTTGCCCAGCTTGAATAATAAAACATTGAAAATAATTTGTGCAAAAACTGGTTATTTTAACACTGAAATGGTCCTGAAAAACGTTCATGAAGCTTGAATAATAAAAAAATGAAACCAATTCGCTCGAAATGTCTAGCTTGAATAAACATTGAAACCAACTCGCGCGAAGCGCGCAAAAATGGCTATTAATTAACACTAAAAAACTCCGGTAAAACGTTCCAGAGCGTACAAACTGTCAGTGTTTTAAACTAAAATGGTCCAGAAAAACGTTCCTCAATCCATCTTTTTATAATTTGAATAAAGTAACATGAATCTAAAAAAATTATAGTTTGTTCACTAAAATGGTCCAGAAAACGTTCCTGAAACCATGTTGTTAAAGGGGCACTAAGAGATGTGTTGGAGGCTGCGCCCTCAATTATGATAAAAACTGGGATTAGTATATTCTATATAATAATACGCTACTCTCTGTCTGTTTGTTTGTCTGTTTGTCTGTCTGTGCGCGCTTTTTCGTCGCCTTCCCGGGGTCGGGCGGCGTTCAAACTCGGTGGGTGGGTGCGGCTCGGTCCCCGCAAGAGCAAGTGCGCTTTCGCTATAGCATACGAGGTCAAAGGTCATCTAGGGGTCAACTTGTTAAAGTTGGTCGGATCGTGCTTAAACTCGGTGATCACAATGCTCGATGCGAGGCAAGCGTGGCAAAAATAAAACGGGTTAGCGTTTGTCGGGTCGTCCGGGGTCAAAGGTCGTCTAATTTTCATTTGGTAGAGTTATTAGTTTATGAATTTGCAAATAACAAATAACAAAATACACCATTTCTTATTTGATCTAAAGACACTCGTCTACTTGATAGGACCCGAACGCCGTAATATTTGCGAATTCAAAGATATTCGCTGGCTACAGAAATCTGTGTAATGGCTAAAAACAAAAATACAGTTTTGCCTTCTTTTTCTGAAATGTATTTGAGTTATTGATTATTATGACAAATGGTGGTATGTTTTAAAACATTTTGGCGGAAAATTTATTACGTCACAGGCGTGTTTGAATAATGTTTCATCACGACATAGTGCTAAGTCATTTGTTGGGTCAAGTGGTCCGAAGGGGTATGGGGCAACTGGTCCGCCTGCAAAAACTTAATAAAAATTGTAAAATTAATTTTGAAAATTAGTTGTTATTGTCAATAAAACTTGACTCGGTATTGAAATGTGAATAGAATCTTACTATAATTCACCGTATGTTGTATGTATGTATGTATGTAAGGGTGTGTGTATGTGTGTATCCTGAAAAGGCTTTCTCATTTTGCATCTTAAAGCCGTGAATATTGCACTGATAATAGATGATGTCTTGAGACAGGTTATAAGCTATAAATGGCCGAAAACCGTACAGAATAGACCAAGATATGAGCAAAAGCGGGAAATCCAAAGCCTTTTCAGCCCGGCTTTTGAGACTATTTCGACGGGCCATGTTTGTTTTTCTCATGCGTACACTGTAACCATGCAGTCGGCGCGCGAAGCACATAACGCGTCGCAGTGCGCCATGCAAAATAAACGCGCCCACGCACTACACCCACGCACCCCTACACACGCGCGGGCCGCAAATATTAAAGAAATACGCTGAGCCAAACGGGAGTTGGTTACGGTTTAGGCCTTGGGGTTGAGATAAGCCACGGGGCGGAGACGGGGACGGGGAAGGGACGGCTGGGCGGGCGGTGGGCGGGAACGGCGGCGGGTCATAAGGTAACGAAATAATGTGGTTTCTGAGAGAACAAAACATGATATGGTGAATCTAAATTACGTAACATGGTGTCAGATGTGGGATTTGATACTGCATGTGACACGCGGCCGGGCGGACAAAAATTGGTTAAGGTGAGGCCTATGGCGTTGAGATAAGCCGTGGGGCGGGGAACTTTAGGCCTTTGGGGTTGAGATATGCCACGGGGCGGGGCGGGGGCGGTGACGAATGGGGGTTGTGTGTGTAGGCCTAATGATGTAATGTGGTTTGGGAGGCAGGGGGTTAATGAAGAAATGTGATGCTAAATTGCGTAACGGATATGCCACGGGGCGGAGCGGGATGGTGACGGTTGGGGGACGGGAGATGGTTAAGGTTTAGGCCTTGGAGTTAAAATATGTCACGGGGCGTGGGCGGGCGGGGGGTCTTTTAATTGAAATTTGAACACTTTGAATTAAAACAAAAATGTTTTAAATATTGTTCTATTCCTATGTGTTTCGTTATAAATTTTCCAACACTTATGTGTTGTTTCATTTGTAGGTGTTCTATCTGGTAGGCCCTACTCCCTAGCGGGAGAGCCCGTCTGAAGGACGGGCGTTCCGCTAGTCTTACTATAATTTGCCGTATGTTGTGAGTATATATGTATGTATGTATCCATAAAAGGCTCTCTCAGTTTGCAACTAAACGCCGTGAACTTTGCGCTGATAAAAGATTATTATAATGTGAGTGTTATAAGCTATAAATGGTTGAAAACCGTACAGAATTGACCGAGATATGAGCAAAAGCGGGAAATCAAAGGCCTTTTCAGCCCGGCTTTTGAGACTTTTTTTACGGGCCATGTTTGTTTTTTCTCTATGCGTACACTGTAACCATGCAGTCGGCGCGCGTAACACTACGCGTCGCAGTGCGCCATGCAAAATAAACGCGCACACGCACTACACCCACTCACCCCTACACACGCGGGCGGGCAAATATTGGAGAAATACGCTGGTCACGGTTTAGGCCTTGAGATAAGCCACGGGGCGGGGCGGAGACGGGGACGGGGCGGGGACGGCAGGGTGGGCGGGAACAACGGCGGGTCAGGGGAGGGGCGGGACGGCTGGGGGCGGCGGGCGGGAGCGATGGGAGGCAGGGGGGTAAATGAACAAATGCGATACTAAATTGCGTAACACTATAACAGGGAGGGTCACGAGGTGGAGGGTTGACATAAGCACGACGAGGCGGGTGGATGCGGGGACGGCGGGTGGGGGGTAATGAAGTAATGTGGTTTTGGTGGCAGGGGTTCATGAGGAAATGTGGCATTAATTGTGTAGAGGGTCACGAGGTGGAATGAAATAGTATGGTTCCTTAAAAGTATAAACCATAGGATATAGCTTGGGGTAGTGACGGGAAGCATTCAATTTCAGTTAAGGAAATAGGCCTAGGCCTATATATTATATTTTAACTCATGAATGAATTATTACCAATTTCGCGATAAATAATCGTATAGGAACTTTATGTGTTATTTCATTTTGTAGGTGTTCTTTCTGGTAGGCGCTACTTACTAGCGGGAGCCCGTTCGAAGAACGGGCGTCCCGCTAGTATGAAAATAATTCACATTCTTTCTAGTTCTTAGACATTTTGGGTCTAATACCACTATTTCTGCTATTGAAGGATTACAATATGACATGAAATTGCTTTAGAATGGTTTAAAACCTCGGTATTATGAATTACATCTTTATTATATTTTGAATGGTGTCTGTAAAGGTATTTGCAATGACAAAATATCATGATTCATGTATTTTATCCACTGCTTTTTGTGTATATGTCATCATTGTCATATTGACTAACTTCACTTTAACATGAAAAGTTGGCTAAATATCAAGATGGTTTATTATAAGTACTAAATGATGATTTTATGAAATAAATCAAATCATTAAAGAAAGGGGTATATAATAGACAAATGTATGAGGCATCTGAATATCACAACCATGTAACCATTTAACTAGGTTCATACCGTTTTATCTAATAAATGTGCAGTCGAAAATTTCGCTTGCTTTGTACACCACTAGTATACTGCTATTTACACGTTAACCACGAGAACTGTATAAAACATGGGTTTCATGAGACATGTATCCTTTTTACATGTTAAATAAAATGGAAATGTGTATGTAAAGAAAATACTTCCTAGTTTCCGTGTTGTCATTCACTGATTTCTGTGTATTCTAACCGTTGGAACATATAGGGCCAGTCGCCCCACTGATGGGGTAACTGGTCCGTGCCAAGTAAAGTTTTCAGTTAGTGGTAATTGGCCTTTTCTTAAGATATTTTTTAACATTGATTATATATTATATGTAAACAGTTACATGGGTGATATTTTCATAGCAATTCCATAAATATTTACACAAGCTTTAATCTTTTATATCATGAAATATTGTCACATTAGAACCTATTTTATTAATTATTCTGATATTAAATAATGATTTATGATAACTTCAAACCCTATGTGTTATAATCTTGACCGTTCCCTTAATACACTCTCATAAAATATTGACCATTCCCTTAACCATGATATTCACCCAAGCGTTAACTCAGAGTGGGATCAAGAGTTGGATAAATGTGGACACAATAGGATGGTGATGATCATCAACTATAGAGGGTATATTGATATGTAAATTCGGGATGGATTAAGTTTGACTATTGACTAGAGAATACACAGAGTTGGGAGTCATAACAAATGTATATAATTATATCATTTCAAAACCAGGTGTAGAATTGTATCACCTGTTGAATTGTATAATTTCTCTCTTGGATGTTGGGCTGGGTTAATTTAAACATTCCTCATTTTACCATCACTGAGGTGACATGCTAACACTGTTATTTTTAATTTTATGTTTTAATTTTGTTAAGCGCTGTGGTACCATTGTATAATGTGTAAGAGCGCTATATAAATGCTCATTGTTATGTTATGTTATGTTATGTTATGTTATGTTATGTTATGTTATGTTATGTTATGTTATGCTCAGCATAATAGCATGAATTCCAATTAATCAGGGTTTTAGGTTTCTGCAGACATCATGGTTTGACTTGATATACATGGCGCAAGAATTATAACTTGTATAAGCCGGGATGCTGTTGCACAGAAAATAAATGTGATTTTGTTGTGCTAGCAAGGACATAATGTATTCAGTCTTGACATTGTACTTGGGGGTACAGTGACGTCGACCATACTTGTTGTTAGGAGAAACGGACCAACGCTTCTGACGTCTTCGTGTGCAGACCTCACCCTTTGGAGATTTGTTTTTGAACGTGCTTTATAATTTGAGCAGACCATGTAAGTACTGTTTTGTATTATTAATTTTGTAATAATTTATATTTGAAATGTGTAATTTGTATGACTTGAGAAATTAAGATATTTTCATTTATAATCCAAAATAATTGTTCCGTACAAGCAACAATATTGATGATTAGAAGGAACAATTAAGCGCAAGCTACATAATGTAGGCAAGCATAATTTCACAAACTATGACCTGAGTTCAAATAGTAGATCCCAAATAGTTTCTACATTGATATTATAAAAAGGATGAGCATGACGAATGTATATAATTTTGAAATATCATAAAAGTTTACCACGAAACTTATCATTTATGTATTCATCCAAGAATGCTTTAAAAATTAATCATTTGCACATGAGGAAAGATTATCACAACGTATTTTGGTAATCTTTCTATTTATTATAGTGCCACATTTTTTGGTTCCGTACCAAGCTTTTCCGATACTGCACCTATCCTTTTGCGTTACAATTTACTTTGGAAAGGGATGGATCCTTCGGACAGACGTATCTAACAACAATCCGTGAAGATAACCAACCAAGTTCTCGAACCAGAACAGAACTCTATACCACGGAAATAATGTTAAGAACTGAGATTAAATATTGTAGAATAAGATACATGGACATGCGGTTGATGCCGATTATCTGGTAAAACATAATAAATACCTTATTAAAAGTCGTATTTTGAGGTACGTACCAGACTTCCAATTATCTTAATACTTATACATCTAGATATCTATAATTAACCGAGCGACAATCACAATATCCAACTTTGTGTCAATATTGCCGGCAAGTAAAAGGATCCTATTTTTTATATATATTAAGTAAGATTTGTAACATTGTCATAAGGAAGACACAGAGAGAAGAAAGACAGATAGAGGAGAGAGGAGACTTGTTACAAATAAATCTATATTATTTTACGGATATTATACAACAATTTTGCATTGTCAAATTGAATGAATAGACTACTAGATAAATTGAGCCAAATTGATCACAAGGAAAATAACCCAGTGACAAATATGTTTAACCGGACCAGTTGCCCCATCCTCCCCTATAGCCTGTATAGAATTTGCCAAGCTCATCTTTGCAGCTACCTATTTACCTGTGAAATGAAGCCTACAAAGACCGTATCAAAATCATGCTGCATCATGACAATGCAAATCCTCACAAGGCTTGCCTCGCCTAGACTTACATTAATACAAATGGTATAATTGTATCCATTTAATGGAATCACCCAAGTTGGCTCCCTGCGACTTTCCCAGCAATCAAATAAAAGATTGCGGGGAGGCCTTTTTCAAGGATGCAAGACCTAGCCAAATCTGTACATTCAGAGATGAGACAATTCCTTCTTGTACTTTGGAGTACCGCCAGTGTAGTTTTTGAAATGTTATGGTCATCATCAAAATATGGGCCCTTTGTGATCCGCCCTCGTACTAAAATGTTGATAGTTAATTCAAAACATATTTCCATCTATTATATGTTATTATCCATGACAAACCATAGAATATTTAAATATTAAATGTAAACCCAATAGGCCTACATTAATGTATCTTATACATAATCATTGGAATCTCAAATACAGTGTATTTAGTTGATCAAACTCGGGAGTAAAGGGGTGACATTTGATTTTTATTGATTTTTACCCCACATTATACACTTTTTTGACACGCCCTGTAGATATCTGATGATAAAAAGTAGGGGATTAATGATGTTCCCATCATTAACATGATGTTCCTATCATTAACATGTTTAACATAATTAACTTGTAGGGAGCAAGCTAATCAACTAATAATTGCCATGGCTGATTATGATTTGGTTAAAATTATTGTATACTCCACCAAATAAAACTGGAAGAGAGTGAACATGGCCATCGTTAAGATATAAGCAATTGTCGTACAATTTAATAGCAAAGCTATATGATTAATTAATAAATTGCCTCAATTGTTTGTTTTTTATTTTTTTATCATTATACTTGATATAATATATTATAGTGCTTTGTTTCAATTAAACAGTTTGGTTATTCACATATAATTTGAAGGCCAACAAATTATCTGACAAACAATTCTAAAAAGATTCCTTTGATGAAAGTATGGATTATGACATTCATGATGTTTGATTGGAAAGTAATTTCTGTGGTTAGATTGGAAAGTGATCAGAGGTATGAATTATTCCTCTATATGTTTTAATTCATGTGAGAGGATCATTACTTTCTCTGCCAATTTAGATTTTCATTAGGGGTATATTAACTGCAAAACAGTAGTATGTTTGATACACCCTGTTTGGTATGTTTACCAAGCCAATCACTGAGATCTATGATTAGTTGAAACATCTATTAAATCAAACTCTGCCAAACAGTGTTGTTTTGTTTCTTTGGAAAGGTACGAAAACGTGCGCAGGACCTCGATATCAACGATGAAACAACGCTCTTTACAATGCTGCAATACTACCATGATCTCGGGACGATCATATATTTTGGAGACAGCGACAACAGCAATCCGCATCTACAAGACATGGTCATACTGGACCCGCAATGGCTTATCGGTATTTTCAAGGAGATTATCACCATCAAACGCCCCGACGAACAGGTGCTTAACATTATTTTGGTACTTTTGAGCGCTGGCATAGCTGTGGTGTTAGGTTTTTATGCTGATTATTTAAATGATTAATTTCATTGATTAACAGTGGTGAAAGAATCTCACAATCAGTCTTAATATTTATTTTACCATCAATCAGAGAGATTGCTGAAGGATACAAAACGCTTATTCTTGCCAATTGGGACAGACTAAACTATAGAATTGTGTCACGAATTTCAGAAACGGGTACTCAAATTATTATTTGGAGAACGAACTCGTTGTAGCAAAAACTAAATGGTCTTGTAAATACCTGGGATACATTATGTTTACAGCAGTCAGATGCCAACGTTGAGTGAGTCTATTGTATACGACGCGATTTTGTTTTCCCTTGAAAAGAGGATGTCGATCTCGTGCAATTCAATATGCCAAAATATCAGCCTTATACAATGACAACATTAAGGCATTTAAATGTGGTTCAACGCCATGTGACTAGGGGGATTTTCAGTAAGGGGAGCAATACAATATTAATCCATTATTTTTACATGCTAAAGTCATGTTTGCAGGGACGTTTCTGTTGAAAATGCCTTTTTCTGAAGAAGATTTTTTTGTCATTACTGAAAAAATAAGGTATATTTCCCGTGGCCCTGACCCCTGTCTCATTAAAAGCTTTAAATGAATAACCTTTTACGATCATCAATTTATTGCTCTTTACATTGAATCTAAACCTAGCTTGCATCTACACCGTTTTCACATTTAAAATACAATTTAGAAACTGGGTTTAATTTGGCTAACATTTCGTCGAATACTCGATAGTTCACCACTAGTTCATTATATAGAGAACACATAGACACGTCAATAAGTAGTTATGGCCGAGCGGTTACGGATATGGACTCAGGAGCGGATCCAGGATTTCTGAATAGGGGCGCCAAATTCAGGATTAATTTTCTGGTGTTGGACTATCCAATGCGGTGCGCAGGACAGTTTTTTCATATTCTTATTCAGGTTTTTTTCATATTCTGTCGCTATGCTCGGACAGGGAGGTGTCTGAGGGGGGATGTGCCCCCTCAGAAGTAGAAAAAAAATCAATTTTTCATTTGGTGCGATCTGGTGTATACTTTTGACCAAAATTTGATCGAAAAGCCACCTCTTCATTTCCAATAAATATTTTGTTTTTTATCAATGCACGAAAGAAGTTGAGCATAACTGATATATATTCTTGATTTAGTATACATGGTTTAAAAGCTCGAACAGGGGGGAGTCTGCCTCAGAAGTAGATTTTTTTTTCAATTTTCGAACTCATTTGGTGCGATCTGGTGTATACCACAATTTGATCGAAAAGCCACCTCTTCATTTCTAATAAATATTTTGCTTTTTATCAATGCACGAAAGAGTTTAAACATAACTGATATATTCTTGATTTAAGTATACATGGTTTAAAAGCTCGAACGGGGAGGGGGGATGTGCCCCCCCTAAGAATTGGAATTTGTTTCAATTTTTGAACCCATTGGTGCGATTTGGTGTGTACCTTTGACCAATGTTTTATTGAAAAGCAATCCCTTTCCCCGTTTCTTCTCATTTTTCCCCCTTCTTCATTTTTTCTTTCTTTGCAAAAAAGTAGGGTATTATAGGCTTACATATATATATCACGACATACAACGTTATTTTATTCACCAATCAGTCACTCAATTAAAGGCTCTTTCTCCCTTTCTCTCTCTCTTTTGTTGTTGATTTTTTTACCGGGGCGCGCGCCCCTCCGCCCCTGGATCCGCGCCTGAAAACGAGGGTCAAGTGGGCGGTAGCTCCCTGCGATTTTTTTTACACGGTTTCGCACGTTTTTACGGGCGCCAAAACGGGGGTCAAGAGGGCGACAGCCCCTGCGATTTTTTTACACGGTTTCGCACGTTTTTACACGCTTTTGTTACACGTTTTCGCCCTGTCAAAAAGGCGCCCTGTCAAAAATAGGGGGGCGCAGGCGCCCTGTCAAAAAATAAGGGGGCGCCTGTTAAAAAGGCGCCGTGTCAAAAATAAGGGGGGGGCGCGCGTCCGCCCCTGGGACTAATAATCTAACAGATTCTGGTCATCTAATAGATTCTCCCCTCCTCGGTTCGAATCCTGCTGAATACATTTTGTTAGAAAAAACGATTTAGTCTCTATGTGTTGGAAAATGGCGTATATTTTTTACTCTAGGTGAATAAAAGTCGTGGCCCTGACCCCTGTCCGAAAATGTATTACAAATAAACATATTTTTGATCAAGTTTAATACGTTAGGAACATTTCTTGTGCATACAGTTTTTGCTACGACGTCTAAAAATCATCAAAATTACGATGTTTACGATCGCATTGAAAATGCATCTTTATCGACTCAAAAATAGTAACAAAAATCGTGTTTTTTATTAAATCGGAAATAACATCCTAAATAAATAGGACTCCCCCCTTCAAAATGAGCCTAAGATGATCAAAATTGATGGAGGCAATCCGTCACAATCGCGAGTTGTAAATTACCCGATTTCTATTTGTTTTCTTGAAATCTCACTTTACTGGCGGGCCGGGGCAAACAAAATAAACGGTATTTCCATGCCTTGACTTC
>JAYJML010000670.1:0-17000 GCA_035610835.1 Ophiura sarsii | reverse complement strand
CCATATATTTGCAAAAAGTATTTGAAAACCTCTATAACAAACAATAAGGCTCTTTCCTTCCTTTCCTTCCTTATAACTAATACGATAACATTACTAACGAAAGTACACGAATGTGACAACATGATTTCTTTCATTTTTGAGTGTTATTGTTTTAAATGAGATGTAATTAGAATGCTTGTTTAATATATAATTGTTAAAAGGTCATATAAACTAAAAATCGTGTATTTAGCGTGGTAAATCTAAACTACTTCCCACGGCCAAGGGGCTCTGCCCCGTTGCAACTCCTGTCATGACTCATGGGTCACCTGAATCACCACTCCGCACTCGCAATGTTACTTATCTTTACAAGTTATAGTCCCCCCCCCCCCCCCTCCTAGTGTCTAGTCTAAAAAGAAAAGAAAATAAATAACATGATCATGAACAGAGACGGGGGACAATAGAACTAATTATTAGCATTATTTCTTAGAATACAACCAAATAATTATATAAGAATATCATTATAGCTTCGAGAAAAAAAATTATGAAAGGAAAGCGTTAGTTTCTGAAACATTCAAGTCAGCAATTCATACCAGACTGGGTTACATGAACTAACAAATTATATTATCTTGACCGATAGATCGTGCTACCCACTTGCAGAGCCGATATAATGAGGCAATATCTAAGGATATAGCAGAGAGGCTGAAGAAATTCAATGAACCACAACAGAATATTGACGAGCTAGATGAAGAGGTATGTATACCAGTTATATCAAATAATATAAATTTTCGTGCCTTTTCTTACAGGGAAAATATTTTTTCAATCGCCAATTTTTCGAATATTTCCTAATATATTCAATTTTCGTGATACATATTGATGGAAAGCTGATGTCTTCTTCTTTCCAACGATACCCTATTTGTAGTAATCACTTGTTTCATGGGCCAAATGTACCACTATTTTGCGCTCAAAAGTATGTTTAATGAAGTGTTACATTGCCATCATAGACTAGTCGAATCAAAGAGTAATTTGGTCAAACACGAGCATATCGTCAACCTGCTTCGATAATTGCCTAACTCATTTTTTCTAGTTCCTAGAAAACAACAAAAGTATGAAACCTGTTACCTGTGTACCTGTTACTCATTTTGCATTATTGATGGATGGATATTCATTATGTGGAATGTGACTTGTATTGTTGATGCCTCAATTGGCGTGCATGGATGCACTAATCCAAGTCATATAGAAACAGATGAACACAGCCATACAATAATTTGATTAATTTCATGGATTTGTCAATGCAAATTCAATAATGCAAAATGAGTAACATGTTGGAGTGGTCTGGTGGCCCTTTTGCATCAAAGCTCTTCATTTATCAACACTTTTGATTGGTCAATGACTTAGGGTCCATATCCAAACTCTCAGTGATTTTAAAGCATTTTTCTACCGATTTTACAACGGTATTCCAACGGTATTTCGTTCTATTGTTAAAAGCATCGGAAAAAGATCGGTGATTAACTAGAGACTCTCTACTTATCTGGCGTTAACAATAGAACTATTGTAGTACTCTCGATGGCTCAATTAGAAATACTATAAGCTTTTTAAATCCGATCGTAAAATGTTTACGTTCACCGCCGATCAATGTATCTGGTCGTCTAGAAATATGAATTAAGGTACCGCTCTATCACGAGTGTAGCATGTTGTTTACTCTCACTCTATTCATCTATTGTTCGGCGCAGTATTGCCAAGATCTTGTGAAAGTAGCCCATTTCCCCCTTCATTCCATTGAAATCAATGCTGAAAACATTTTGGCGATAGGTCACGTAACATATTTGTACAATGGATGGGTGATGGCGTAATATATTGACCATCGTGTTTGGAAGTATTATACAATATAATACCTAAGTATAGGTTTTCCCGGCCAATTTGAAAATGTTATCAACCAAATTAGCTTTCCAGTATTCAAATTCGCGCTAAATTGAATGATTATCTAAACGTATATTTCTATTTCCTTATAACAGCATTCAATTTCATTTACGTGAATTCTATTTCATTTTAACATCGATCAATTTCATTTTCAAGTATTAAATTTCATTTTGACGCATTCAAATTCGCTTGTGTGTACGTGCACAAGGTTTAATGGTCATAATTACATTTTCATTTTCATTTATACGCAATCAATTTAATATTTTGCAGATTCTATTAAAAGCCGATGTATTTAATCAGTCGACTGTCCCTGGTTCAATTAAACCGCATTTGTCTTAGGCTTTCACAGAAAAGAGGCCAAGAGTTGAGGAAGGGTTCGGGAACATTTTGATTCATTGTAAAAAGGGTAAATGGTTATTGAGACGTATAAGGCTGATCCGGAAAGAAGGGGGGTGGGGGCGAATGTTTTCCTCTCATGAGGAATTGACTGGATATAAGACGCATACAACAATGTCTTTAAAAGTGAATATTGTCTAACAGTCAATGGGTGACATTCAAGGAAAGTCAATTTGAGGCCTATCCTGCTTATAAAAATTGTTGGTGGCGGAATCATCAACGATTAGTCGCGGAGGGGCGGAGACCATTTAGGAGGGATGCAAACATTTTAATCAAAATGTTCTATGTGGTACTTGGCGTTTTTTAGGTGAGGGGTGTAGAGGGGCCAGGCCATGAAATTCAGGGATCCCCCTCCACCAGGTTCCGCTGTCTATATGGACTTAAAGGTAGATGTTCCGATTTTAAACTTGAAGTTTACTATTCTACATGAAAGGTCATCCTTAAAAAAGTCGTATTCCAAAGTTTGAGTTGCATAACTCTAATGGTTCTTATTTTAGACGCAAAAGATGCCGTGAAATGTACCGATTGAGTTGTACACAAACGATATTGGTGGTGGCCACCTTTCGCGGTAATTCGACGTTATTTCATCGATTTCTCCGTAATTATACCGATTTAGGCCGTCAAATTTCAGTATGATGATGATGAGAAAAATACGAGCTTTCATATGATATGAAAATCTCCGTATGTTTGAAATAATTCTGTGTTACGAAAATGTGATCGGGTCATCTACCTTTAATGCATTATGTGTCTATGAAAATGCTCTTATAACATTTCCATCATATTTTGCTATTCTGATTTAAAAGTGTAGCCATTATTGGTAACACCAATGTAAACATTTACGCCTATCTTTCATCTTTCTCTTCTCTTTTCTCACATACATTTTTTTATACATAATTGTATATTTATTACATATCGTTAATTTGAGGATATGTTTAATAAGGTCTTTAGGGATTTTCATCACTGTGTTGGCGCTTTTTGGTTTTCGTTTGACGAATAATGATACGAATAATATAGATCGTTTAGTATTGCCAAATAGAATGCATTTATCGGGTAATTGTTTGCATATAAATGAATTCGAATGCACGAGATGACACGTACCGCGATCGCTTGCGAATTTGATTGCAGTAATATTTAAAAGCGTGACAAAAACATTACATTGATTGCTTATATTGCGAACTGACATGAGCGCATGTCTTGGTTGAATGCGGATATTACTAAATAGAATGCTTTTATTTGGAAATTGACATTCATTCTAAAACGTTCAATCAATTTAGCGCGTATTGAAACTACGTAAATACTAAATAGAATGCTTCAATTTCTAAATTGATCAGGAAAACCTATATTATACAATATACAATCCAAGTCATTAGTTTAGAGAGGATATTGTTTCCGACTTTTGTCCTTTCTTCAATTTTCGATACAATGTTCCCTATCAATAGAATATAATGGTCTTTGCTGGTTGTCAACTGTCACATCGCATTGCATTTGGCCTGTAACCCTTTGGAACATGAAACCACCATACAACTTGAGACATTTGACGCTCAATTCTCATAGCCCGAGTGAACTGAAGCGATTCTGTAATCGCTTCAGTATTGCGTTCACTAGGGCTATGAGAATTGAGCGTCAAATGATTGCACAGCACCGGCAAGAAGCTGAAATCCTAAAGAACAATTCCCATTTTTTAAATGTTAATCGCTTCATTATTTTAATTTTGAAAACAAAGTTTGGGGATCAGCAACGCATAAGAAATGTGATGCTTGAATAACTCCATACTAAATATATATTTATCAACGACTTTGCCAAAATTGTAATAGTCTAGTGCAGCATAGTGGCCACGCTCTAGCGCTCACACGCAGGAATCCCGGGTTCAATTCCTCAACCAATCATTATTTCTTCTCTGTCTGTTTTTTCCCTTTTCTTCTTATTTTTCTCTCTGTGTCTCCAATTTCTCTGTTTTGTTTTGTTTTGTTTTGTTTTGTTTTGTTTTGTTTTGTTTTGTTAACGTTTTCGTTTTGTTATTTGTTTAATATTTTTTATTTATTTTTCTTGGGGAGGGGCTTTGTTATTCATAAGACCTATTATTGTGTTATCATTTTTTTTTTAAATCATGTGAACCTATCCATATATTTGAATGCGCTTGACAAGAAATTGCTGTGTACCGGTTAGCTCAGTTGGTAGGGCAGCGGATTTACAATGAACTTTCATAGATACCATTGAATCGTAAGTTCGATCTCAGTAGTACCTTTATTTTGTACGTCCCACGGTTTTTACCCATATTTATGATTATATTTACTTATGTTATCCCTTTATATTTATTTCCTCTGTTTTTTCTTACTTTTTTTTTTTGGGGGGGGGGGGTTGAATTTGTTTTTTGTTGTTTTCGTTAAGCTGTCGGTCCCATGTATGAGAAACTAGCCGAACAGTAAAGAGTGATGCGCTAATAGCTGCGTTCTGACGGGCATCGCTAACTTAAAGTTAACATCGTAGTTTTAATTTTCGAGAATTAACTCGTAGTTATCGCCCGTGTAGACGAGCTCGTGGATAACTAAACTTAACTTAAGTCTTGTGGTTAGTGCGTTAACTTCGAAAATAAGTTGCTGTCTGGACATTCTGGAAGTTAAAGATAGTACGATGTCCTAACGGCGCCATACCATACACATTTGTTTTGTCAAGTATTCCGTGGACAGCTTGCAAAATGAGTACCTTTATTAAAATAGGCATAACTCCTCTTAGCAATGATCAATTTGTGTCATTCTTTTTTCCTAATAGGCAGGAGAGAATGCTTGTTAAATATATGCTTTACTGAACTCTTGAGTGTCATTTGTTTGTTTTTAAAAACATCACCAATCCGGGTAAACTTCTTTTGACTCACCCTGTAGATTAATTACGTGGTTGTGATTCATGAATCATTCATGGTGTGTTTCTTGCATCTTTTCATTTGTTTTAAAGTTTCCTTTTCGCGTTTTCGTATTTCAATTAATGTTTAATTGTTTGTAATGGGTGGTGTCGATAGTACTCTGTATGTGTGTATTGGACTTCCAATAAGTGAAAACAACTGAAGTGGTTCCAAATTGATAAACTCAAAACTGAATACGTTCGCAGTAATCCTTGATGTACAAGTCAGTAATAATGCTAATGATGTAGATCCTTAGTGACTGTTCATGGTACATGGCCATGATAAGGTATCGCTTCATACACATTTTTGTTTTTATTTTATAATCCCTTCGGCAACGTTATTTTCATACATATTTTTTTAAACATTTTATTCCTTAGCAAGAAAGTCAAGAAGCTGTTCAAATGTCATCCTCACTAAAACCACTACCGGACAAGCCCCAGGAATCACAGGCTTCGTCCAATACAGACGTAGCTCCCTCGGATGATAAGGAACCAGAGGTCGCTGAAACCAAAGGTAGGTGATTTGGGGAGTGAGAATTTGTAGGACGTGATCTAGCAATGTCTACAGATAATTTATTTTCAAAAGGTGCTGTCTTAAGCTTTAAGACTATTTATTTTCAAAAACCAGTCACATCTCGATGATGAAAGTGAAAGAAATCATTTCATGTTGGGTCCAGTGTTTCTAGATCAAAATACCCTAAAATTACCAATGTCGACCATTTTAGCTTATATTCAGAAACGACTATTTTTAGTTTAAATCTTGCAACTGCACAACGATTTTGAACAAACAAGACACTTACACTGCAGTATCATGTTGAGATACCTATAGATTATATAACATGTGCAATATATTTTGTTTAGCTTTCTAACTTTTGTCTCATAGCGGGATTGTCAAGCAAACCTGGGCATGTCTAACAAGCGACACGTTCAACATTAATAAAGACAGACTTTGATATGGGATCCCATGTTTCAATAGTTTACAATTGTTAAATGGCGATTAACTAATTTCATAGATGATTTGACTGATATCCTTTTTGCTAAGGTTCTCTTTATATTAATTATTGCTAAATGCTACACACCTCTTGTGGTTATGACATGATTTGTTTCGCAGTCCTTATAGAGTTATTTGTTGAAATGCGAATTTGGAAACGTCACAGATTTTCTTTGAATTGTGCTAACCATGGCTTATCTGTGTTTTTATGTGGCAAATTTGGTACAAAATCGGCTAGGAATAGCGTTGCCAACACATTGGTATACAGAGCATTGACTATATGCGATAATAAACATCGCTTCACACTCGTACACAAAGCCATTAGAAGACCGAAAGGGCTAATTCAAACAATGAAAAGATTGTGGAAGATGACTACATACAAAGGTATAACGCAAAGTTATCTGTCAAAGGCGTTTTAGACAAAAAATTCCCGATTATTAAATCGTGCCGGTGTTAAAACCTACTACACCAAATCGGCCAAATTCAGTGATATTGTCAGCAAACCTAAAGATCATTCCGTGTACAGCATAGCATGTAGTTGTGGTGAATAATATATTGGTCAAACCAGCAGGTCAGATTGTCTGAACACAAAGGAGCTACATTAGAATGCAAGAAAGATAGCTCGGCTATCAACAGTGTAGTTTTATTTTTTCTTAACGGCATATTACTACATAAAACTGATTGCTCCGTCACAAACCTAAAAGCAGTTGAATATCACCAATATATTCATTATTTTTACACTACACAAATAACCTTGTCGCTCAACCAAGGCCTAGTTATCATTCAATAACTATTACTACAATGCACATGTACAATATAGTATTACAAAATGGGCTTAAATTAATAGTGTCTGGCTATAATTATACAGGGTGTCTCAAAAAAATTACAACGCACCTTTAGAGGATTGTAACTTTCTGAATAAATGTCAAAATAGAACAACTCAAACGGCAAAATAAAGGCACAATAAATAGTTCGCTATACTTTAAAGAAAACCAGATGTGATTCGGTTCAGTATTTTTTGAGAAATGATCAATTTTGTAACATTAGTCTGGAAACACTTCCATCCAAGTTTGCTCATATTGAGTGATTCAGACAGCCATTACATGAAATCAATAATTCTCTACAAAATGACATGGATTAACATGTTGCCAGATGAGACCAAATATTTACACAAAATATAAAACAAAGGTTGTCTAGCTTATTTTCATCACATTTATTAAGAACAGTAACACTTTTTTTTAAATTTGTACGATAAGTTCAATCTTTTTATTAGCAATTGGAAACAAAATTATAGTAATTTAGTAAATATGAACATTGTCGTTATTAAACCAAGTTCAAGAACTAATAACATTGAGCATACAACTTATCAAGCTTCTAGTCTTCACATTTTTAACTTGAAGGCTAAAATCATGTATATATATTATAAAATTATCGCCAATTTTGCGCATGATGGTCAAATTATTAGTATCGCAATTGAAAACAAAATTACATTAAAACAGTATGGTCATATCTCTCTCCTTACAATGAGTTGTATTGTTTTTGGTTTTCTGGGTGTTATGAGTGTTATGATCGATTATTCAGTATTCTTAGATCACACATTGAACTTCTTTATCATAGTATTAAACAGTGCTGGCTAATTGAACATTAATGAGTAAGTAACCAGCCGCGCAAGTGAAAATCTGTCAAAATATGCAAACTTGGATGGAAGTGTTCCGTGACTACCCTTACGTAATCACATATATCTCCGTTATCACTTAACAAAATTAAACGCTGTTTTCTTCCAATTGTAGAAAACTAATTTGGCCTCATTTTACCGTTTGAATTGTAAAATTCAGATACTTAATTAGGAAGATATGATCGCTTAATGGTGCGTTGTAAATTTTTTTGAGACACTCTGTAGTGTTGCACTGTTGCACTTGAACAACTATCTACAAATGGTTCTGCATGTATCGCATATCATCAAAATGCGTTTTTAATTCTAATCATATCAAGCTCGAATACCACGCAGTGTTTTAAGACTTTGTTGTATTGTATTATTACCAACTACGAATATCGCTTAATGCGTCATATTATTCAAAACGGTTTTCAACTTAAATGATAATTTGATCTGCTGTCTTTCAGACCTAATATCTATTGGTCCGCCATTTTATGGTTTCAAAAGACGGAAATGACAAATAATCATTAGTGAGCCCGAATAATACTTGACCATTCAAGCTACACAATAGATGAGTACTTTGTTTACGTTCGTCGTCATAACAGCACTGCTTGAATTCTTTGTTGCTAAAGCCACGGACTACTATACAACAGGTCGTGCGCAACACGTGACAACATACATACTATTATATATTTATATAATATATATTGCTCTACTTATTTTAGTATTGAGCACTCTGTTCCAAATGTTCTGGATTTACGTTATTGTATTATTCGCTCCTTCATTGTTGAGCACTCTTCAGATCAAGATGGATCAAGTTAACTTGGGGTATTCGACTAAGAATATACCGATCGCCAAGCCCAACGACTACCGCAAGTGTCTCATTGATAAAACGGAACTATTCCTAAAACGTATGAGGTGGAAAGCTTTCTTCTTTTTGAACCCTGATGCCAAGTCTACAGCCAAAGATACATTCGGTTTCAAAACCACCAAATCACCGATGCCAATCCCAGAATTGAAAAGCTTTGAAGACAACATGCTGAACATGATTCAAAATGTTGAATTCAAGAACTCAAAGTGCGACTTCCAATCCAAGCTTTCACATGACACACAGAACATTAAAAGTGATGACAAACTCTTTGTACCCGCGGATAAGACAACCAACTTCTACAAGATAGATCCACCCACCTACAACAAACTACTGAGTAACACCATAACAAAGACATACAAGAAAGCCCCGAACGACGCCATTACCGCAGTAACCAGCCATGAAAGACTAATCGCTACCGATCTTGAACTTGCAGACAGAATCGACTCCATCGCCATAAAAGATGCATTTGTGACCCTCAAAGACCACAAGCCTAGCTTCCGCAACAACCCTTCCTGCCGACTCATCAACCCCGCCAAGTCAGATATCGGCAACATAAGCAAGCAAATTATGGAGAGAGTCAACAGGAAAATCATGGAAAAGTTGCAGCTTAATCAATGGAAAAACACAAGTGATGTCATCAACTGGTTCAAATGCATCCCAAACAAACAAAAACATTCATTTATTTGTTTCGATGTTGTCGAGTTCTACCCTAGCATATCAGAGGACCTCCTACTGAAAGCGCTGAATTTTGCTTCTAAATACGACACCATCAGTGACCAAGAAAAGGACATAATACTGAAAGCTAAACAATCCCTTTTGTTTAATGGGGATGATGCATGGTGCAAGAAAGATACCGACTCTCTCTTTGACGTTACTATGGGGAGTTTTGATGGCGCCGAAACCTGCGAGCTTGTTGGATTGTTTCTCCTGTCAGAGCTTAACCCCAAATACAGGTCGCACATAGGATTATACAGAGATGACGGCCTTGCTGCATTCAATGAGCCACCTAGGAAAATTGAATGCATTAAGAAAGAAATTTGCAAGGTCTTCAACAAACACAATCTGAAAATAACCATAGAAGCAAACCAGAAAGTGGTTGACTTCCTAGACATCACGTTGGATTTATCTACAAGTACGTTCAAACCATTCATGAAACCTAACAATGAACCGTTATATGTCCACAGCAAAAGCAACCACCCACCATCAATTCTACGCAACATCCCCGAAGCAATTAACAACAGGCTATCAAACATCTCATCAGACGAGAAATCATTCACCGACGCCATACCTCCATATCAACAAGCACTCAAAAACAGCGGCTATGACCACCAGCTCAAATTCAACCCTACTACACCTAAAGTGAGAACCCATAAGAATAGGCGTAGAAACATAATCTGGTATAACCCACCATACAGCTCCAATGTCGACACCAACATAGGCCAGAATTTTTTGAAACTTGTTGACCGGTGCTTTCCACATGGCAATCAGCTACGGCAAATTTTCAATAGGAACACCATCAAAATTAGCTACTCCTGCATGCCTAATGTCCAGAACACTATTTCATCACACAACAAGCATTTACTAAAAAAGGAAGCTGACATACAAAACACTGAGGTCAACACGCGTGAATGCAACTGCCGACGCAACACCGTCTGTCCGCTGTCCGGTAAATGCTTAACTGCAGGCATTGTCTACCAAGCAACAGTAACTAACAACATCAACAAAACTGAAGAAACCTATGTCGGACTATCAGGTAATACATTCAAATCGAGATATAATGGTCACACTAGTTCCTTCAGAAATGTAGAACACAAGCACAGCACAACCCTCAGTCAACACATATGGAAGCTCAAGGACTCTAAAATACCACACTCTATAGCTTGGAAGATTTTGGCCAAACGCAAACCGTACTCTAATGCCAGTAAACGATGTAATCTATGCCTTCATGAGAAATTTCTAATTATCTTCAGACCGGACTTGAGCTCATTAAACAAAAGGAATGAGCTAATCACCACATGCAGGCATAGAAAGAAATTTTTATTGTGCAACTCAACCTAACTCTGTCATTTATTATTATTATTGTTGGCTAGCAGCCATTTACTACAGTGACATGTTCTAAAAGTGGATAGTTTATTGATTATTGATTGCTCTTCACACCTCATACGTTTTACTATACTTTCTATTGTCTGTGACCATGCATACTTGACTTGAGTCAATCTATGTTGGACTATATGCTAGTGTTCTTAGTACATGAATTCATTATACCTGATGAGTGCAGCCAATGCTGGCTGTATGAAACAGTGCTGTAGTATAATCATGGAATTGTAATCAAGTTGATTTTATATAATACATACTATTATAATTATTAGATAGTCATTATATATATCACCCACAAAACAGCACGAGCACTCACTACACCTAGCAACAAAAGTCCCTGACCAGGTGCTTTGAGGTTGGCTAATTCAAAATAGATAATCGGTACCAAAAATCTGAGATAATTAAATGAGAACATTTCTTCTCCGCAGTTTGATACCTCATTCAATAAAATCAAATGAATACTTTTTAAGTTATGGCGGTTTCAATGACCGCGCATAAGTTACACTAGGTATAGGAAATCATTGATTGGGCTGGGTTTTTCGACGCCTAGGTGAAACATTTGGTTTATCATTTTGAAAAACTTGGTTTTTCAACGCGAAACGAAAAATAATTAGAAAAACTTGAAAAAAAATATCAATTGAAAAACCAAGATAATCGATTTGAAAAACCAAGATTTTCAGTTGCCTGGAGAAAATCTTGGTTTTTCGATCGAAAACCAGGTTTATCAAAGTGTAATGTCCAATAATTTGACAAACTTGGTTTTTCGAACGCGGAACGTAAAATAATTAGAAAAGCTTTGTTTATCAATTGAAAAACCAAGTTGTTCGACGCCTAGGTGAAAGACTGGGTTTATCATTTTGAAAGTTTTTCAATGCGGAACGTAGAAAAACTTGGCTTATCAATTGAAAAACCAAGATTATCGTTTTGGCTAGAAAAACCCTTGTTTTTCGATTGAAAAACCAAGTTTATCAAAGTGTACTGTCCAATAATTTGAAAAACTTGTTTTTTCGATCGAAAAACTTGGTTTTCTCAACACGGAACATAAAATAATTAGAAAAACTTGGTTTATCAATTGAAAAACCAAGTTTTTCGACGCCTAGGTAAAAAAAACTTGGTTTAACATTTTGAAAAACTTGGTTTTTCACTGCGGAACGTAAAATAATTAGAAAAACGTGGTTTATCAATTGAAAAACAAAGTTTTTCGTGAAAAACTTGGTTTATCATTTGAAAAACCAAGATTATCGATTTGAAAAACCAAGATTTCCAGTTGGCTGGAGAAAATCTTGGTTTTCGATCGGAAAACCAGGTTTATCAAAGTGTAATGTCCAATAATTTGACAAACTTGGTTTTTTGATTGAAAAACTTGGTTTATCATTTTGAAAAAACTTGGTTTATCGATCGAAAACTTTCAACGCGGAACGTAAAATAATTTTAACAAATTGGTTTATTAATTGAAAAACCAAGTTTTTCGACGCCTAGGTGAAAAACTTGGGTTTTTTTCATCGAAAAACTTGTTTTTTCAACGCGGAATTAGGAGTTGTTTATCTTGAATCGACAACGGTAACACGGGTTTTATTTTGCGAGGGTGGCCGAGCAAAATAAATCCGTCTTACCGTTGTCGATTCAAGATAAACAACGACGAAAGACCTTGTACAACGACCAAACATATTTACCTCATTCATATGTGAATAGTGTTTTGGATAATTGATGAAAACAAGTAAAAAACTTGTTTTAATAGGCCTAATTTGACATAAAAATATAGCTGCTCTTTAAAAAATGGAAAAAATGTTTACGTTTTATTATAATTAGGCCCTTATTTGGACATCGTCCGTTCCCTGTAAATGGTGAGGGAACTTCTGAATGGGCTGAGTTACAAAATGTAAACATTAGAGAAGACAAATTATTTCGCAAGTAATTGTGAAATTTATAATATTTTGTAAATAGCATTTTATTCACACACCACCTTTAACATTCAGAGAAAAATTAAATCAAGAATGCGTTTAATTTACATAACACATTTTGATACATGTTTATAGAATATTTGTATCAAATCAAAACACACCCCTCCATTTCAATAATGGTGCGGTCCATGAGATAAAAGGGAACTCATTTTACCGCGCGATGATGCAAAATGGCGATTCTCCTGTGCTCAGGTAGCGATCGCTCGGACTAAAATTGTGGCTTTAGGAGTAAGCCGTGACATATGGCTCTCGCCAAAATGGTTTCTTCGGGGATATAGCTACATTTCGGTATATAAAGCTGTTTGCTAACTTAACGGATTGCATGGTGAAATGCATTTATACGCCGAAAAAATGAACAAATTGTTTTTGCATCGATGCATAATGCATTAGTGGTTTCCAAATAAGGTTGGCTATCCTAGTAATTTACATATGAACAGTGGGTTTATCTCAAATCGACAACGCTTTGTTACTGTAGTTAAGGTATTGGGGAGTTGTTGAACGTAAAATAATCAGAAAAACTTGGTTTATCAATTGAAAAACCAACTTTTTCGACGGCTAGGTGAAAGCGGAACGTAAAATAATTAGACAAACTTGGTTTATCAATTGAAAAACTAGGTTCTTCAACGCCTAGGTGAAAAACTTGGTTTATCATTTTAAAAACTTGGTTTTTCAACGCGGAATGTCAAATAATTAGACAAGCTTGGTTTATCAATTGAAAAACCAAGTTTTTCGACGCCTAGGTTAAAAACTTGGTTTATCATTTGAAAAACCAAGATTTTCGATTTGGCCAATTCCACCGTTACGGACGTTACAGATACATGCAACTTGCAACTTTTAATTGAATAGCACATCTGTTTGCTGTTAATATAACACTTTATTTCTTAGTATGCTAGTAGTAAACACTCTAATGTTCAATATAATGAAGCAATTTTGTTTTAGCTTTCTTAGTTAATTAGCAACAAAAATTAGAAACGAGCGTTACGGACGTTACCTTGAAATGAAGTGCCTTTTTGACTATGGTACATATCCTTAAATCTCTGTTCAGTTCCCTGTTTAATGTTTTTCTGTCAACTATATTGAGCAAGCCCTGACTCCATTCTATGTTAACATGAAAAGCAAGTTTGAAATTAAAACTCCCGTATCGTCTAACGCTGTTGATTTAGTGTTACGGACGTTACATTTTGAAGCGTTACGGACGTTACAGGTATTAAAATCAATAATAAAACAAGATCATACGATGACGAATACTTCCAAGTGGAAGGCATTCGTATCGATAACATCGAAACCAAACCAAACTCGGTGCACACTTCTTTGCAAATTAACAATCATCGCAATCAAAACCTCAAAGTCGATATGGGAGCCGCATGCTACGTCCTTCCACTAAGAATGCTCCATGATCTCGACGGCGCAGAACACCTGGACTCGCGCATACGCCCAAAGTTGGTAGCATTTGGTAATACCAAGATCGCTACATGTGGCACAGCGGTTCTGGATTGCTTCACGGGACGTGACAATTATACCATAACATTTCATGTAGTGGACAAAGATGTCCAACCAATAATTGGTTTAGCCGACTCGCTCCGTCTTGGACTAATAAGTCTCGACAACAACACACTAGTCCACGATGTAAGACCGGACACACACACACACACCAGCGCCAGAACTGCAAGCGAATGCCAAACTCTTCAACGATGATCTTGGGTGCCTGCCCGTCCAATACAAAATGACTCTGGATGAGAATATCCAACCCGTCGTCAGGCCACCCAGGAAAGTTCCCAAGCCCATGGAAGACAAGGTAATAACAGAACTACAGCGAATGACAGACATCGGTGTCATAACACCAATATCAGAACCAACCGATTGGGTATCTACCATGGTCGCGACGAGGAAAAAGAACAGCGACGAAATACGTTTGTGCATTGATCCGCGAGACCTCAACAAAGCGCTGAAACGCCCGCATCATCCGATGAAATCAGTTGAGGAAATCACGATGAATCTCGCGGATGCCAAAGTGTTCTCGGTCCTGAACGCAAAAGCCTCGTTTTGGCAAATTCCACTGGACGAGCGCTCCTCAAAGCTCACAACATTCAACACAATTCGCGGTCGGTATCGCTTTTTGAGGATGCCCTAAGGAATAAACTCAGCGCACCATGGAACAATTGTTCACTGGATATCCATGCGAAATTCTAGTGGATGACCTCCTAGTCTCAGGCAAGACAATGGAAGAACATGACCAGAATCTCAAGAAAGTGATGGACAGAGCGCAGGAAGTCGGACTTCGGTTCAATAAGACCAAGTGTCGCTTCCGCGAAACGCAAGTCGGTTATGTCGTTCATTTTATCACGGATCAAGGAATCCGTCCCGACCCGGAAAAGGTTATCGCGATCGCAGATATTCCAGTGCCCGAAGACCCAGCTGCACTTCAGCGGTATCTAGGTATGATGAATTATCTAGCCAAATTCATCGACAACTTCTCGGAAATCGTAGCACCGCTACGGCAGCTGCTGCATAAGGAAGTCCAATGGTACTGGGATGCCCCACAACAAAACGCATTTGACAAACTCAAATCTATGATCACAAATCCGCCAGTTCTAAATTTCTATGACGTAAAGAAGCCGGTTCTTCTAACGTGTGATGCCAGCCAATTCGAACTCGGCACAGCACTAATGCAAGATGGACGACAAATCGCGTACGCGTCACGGACAATGACGGACACCGAGAAACGGTACGCACAGATTGAGAAAGAGATGCTCGCGATAGTCTTTGCTTGCCGCAAGTTCCATCAGTACATCTACGGCAAGGAGATCACGGTTGAAACTGACCACCAGCCACTAGTAACCATAGTGAACAAACCGCTTCTCAGCGCGCCAGCACGGTTGCAGTCCATGATGTTACAGCTGCAGCGATATAACATAATACTAGTATACAAGAAGGGTAAAGAACTTTACTTGGCAGACACCCTTTCTCGCACCCCTAGAACGTCGCAAAACGATCCGGACCATTTCGACATGGAAGTCATGACCATAACTCTACAACCACTACCATACACTGACTATGTAGCAGCGCACAAGTCTAAACCATTGTTGAAGAAAATGTGGTCTAATTTGTCAAATTAGACCACATTTTGGACGAATTATTTTTTTCAGTGTTACAGCTCACAAAGATGTGTCATTTAGAAGCTCTTGAGTAAAAGCTGTAACGTCCGTAACGATTTATGTAACGTCCGTAACGATTTATGCAATGTCCGTAACGCTCGTTAAGGTATTTCTATTTATAGATTTTTTTTTTTTTGCTCAATGATTGAACCAAACAAACTAATAGTGAATGTGTGATGTTAATAAAATCAGCCAATTAGTTTTCTCCCAGAGGAAAAAAAAGATAAAAAATGTTACGGACGTTACGCGATCCAATGGGAAAAATGAACGTAAAAATGATAACTCGCATTGCGCCTTTCGCAATAGATATCACTTTTTTGCTTTTTACTTTAATTTCATTATTCATTTAGAATAACTAAATCACAAATAGCATTTAAAAGCAATACTTTATATTACAAAAATAATACACTTTCTTAACTAGCTTTTTTCAAGCCAAATTAAAAAACATTGTCCTTTTTGCGCACCTATTTTCAAACGATGATGTAATGACCAAAACGAACAAATTGAGGTGAGATCATATCAGACTTGATAAATAGAGATATACCCCTTACCAACAATAGAGGAGAAAAATTTGTAAAACCAATTTGAAATTTTGGCTGTTATTCACATTTGGCATGGAATTGGCCATTTGAAAAACCACGATTTTCAGTTGGCTGGAGAAAATTTTGTTTTTTCGATAAGTTTATCAAAGTGTAATGTCCAATAATTCGAAAAACTTGTTTTTTCGAACGAAAAAACTTGGTTAATCATTTTGAAAAACTTGGTTTTTCGAATTATTGACGTATCAATTTGATAAACTTGGTTTTTCGATCGAAAAACCAAGATTTTTTCCAGCTAACTGAAAATCTTGGTTGTTCAAATCGATAATCTTGGTTTTCGCTTAGCCGTCAAAAAACTTGGTTTTTCAATTGATAAACCAAGTTTTTCGAGTTAAACTTGGATTTTTACTTGAAAAAACTTGGATTTTCACTTGAAAAAAACTTGGATTTTCACTTGAAAAAAACTTGGATTTTCACTTGAAAAAACTTGGATTTTCACTTGAAAAACTTGAATTTCCAATCGATAAACTTGGTTTTTCGAGTTA
>JAYJML010000669.1:0-17000 GCA_035610835.1 Ophiura sarsii | reverse complement strand
TCGAATATTTAGGTTAGGACGCATTCATAAATACTTTGGTGGGTGGGGGTGGACAATTTGAGGGGTAGACAAAGGTTTTGAAGCTTTTTGTTGTTGTTGTTGGGGTCAAGTTTTTTAAACCTTAAAGAGGAGGGGGGGGGGGGTCAAACAAGTGTTAACACTCATTAATGTCCTACATTTTTCTTGAGTCTTCGACCCCAGACATCTGTTCATCTATGCACATTATTAATTCATAGTTCAGTCAAATTTGGAGAGGGATCTCCATCTGTATTGGTGGGTGACGGGGCAGGTGCGGCGGCCAGCAGCCCTACCTGTCCGGGCCACAGTGTGGGAACGAGTATGAACTAACGGGTATGTGTGCAGGAATTCTCTATTGTTGATGTAAGTCCATCTCCAAGTGCAGGCCCACAAGGGCAGGGTCCTTGTCCATCGGGCTGACGGACTCATGAGTCCAATTCCAAGTCCTGGTAAAAAGCAGCGGCGGGTCCAAAGGGGTTGAGGACGGGCAGGTGATCCGCGTCCCCACCTTTGGCTATCATTAGTGGGAATTGCACCGATTTAGAACAGTTTATTTAAAAACAAATATACATCCAATTTCAAAACGCCAGTTGGGGGTATTGAAACCAAATGTAGCTTTAGTTGGGGGGGGGGGGGGGGCTTCGGGATATTTTGGTTTAGATTCTTCTAAAAGCACCAACTTTGGCCCAGATGGTGCTAATACCATACTATTTCGATTTTTGACGGGCGCAACAATTGGCGCTCCATACATTTCGGTAATTTCAGGTCACTTGAACCAGAGGTCAACCTAGTCACTTATAATTTAAAAATGCGAAAAAGACTAAGGGAGCAGTTCCATTTATACGCGATAAATTTATCGCGACTGTATCGGGGCCTGATATGTTTTGGACCCGATGTTTTTCAAGTTGATACGCGATAAAATAGTCATCAGGCCCCGATAAAATAGACATCGGGGCCCGATACGAGGCCTCTGCCATACCCTGGGGTATGTTTAGCAAATAGAGCGGGACATTGTTTAGCAAATACACGAGGATAATACAATTTACGTTAAACATCCATAATCAATAACATTATCTCTAAAAACATGAAATGCTGAATTTGTACCTTACAACTAGAATAAATAGCCCGAAGCTCTATTTACATACCGACCACTTATCTTTCGTTATATTTAAACAAGCGGTAATACGCTACTCGATAAATAATCCTTTGCTTCTCGCAACTGTACGCGATAAAAATCTCATCGGGGCCTGATAAAAAACTCATCGGGGCCCGGAACATTCTCGCAATTTTTATCGCGTACAAATGGAACTGCTCCCTAAGTAGAATCACAGACAATACCTATTTTCAAAGGTTCTTGGACTGAGAACGTCCAAAACTGTAACAGTTTGGGGACAATGTCACCACATTATGGGTTCAAATAGCAGCACTTCATGCTTACAAAACCCCCAAATTAACAACTTTAGATTATGGAACAAATATTGTTGCACAATTTAGGAGAAGACTAGGAGTGACACAAGGTTGCTAACGTTGTGTGCCTTGAATCAGTGAATGACATTGTGATTGGGCACATGCACTTCTTTAATTTGTTCTCAGTTATTCTGTGAAATGTGATTTTGTATAAATTGTCACATTTCAAATGTTTCAAATAGTGGCGTATCTATCTAGCCTATAACGTTTGTTGCAAATGAGATTCCACATGATGACACATCTATGTTGCATCTGCCAAGAATGGGGTAATCCTATTTGTGGAGTTTTACACAAATGTAGGTTAATATGCAGGTCCACGGTTGCCATGTAGGGCATTTTTTTGCCAGCCTCACTTACTGAAGTCCGATGTTGCCTGATCCCAGTGATCACTTTCCTGTAGAAGGTCTTCAGCTCGCGTCACATGCCGGGATGCACGGCATGGGTAGTTGATATGTTTTCCAGCGATCTACTTCCAGTGAAGAGGCAATGGTTGGGATAAATTGCCCCAATTGCATCACTCCCTTTGCTGTATGTGAGTGCGAAGAAGCATTTGATGTGCTGCATATGCACAGATTCGAGACTTTTATAATAAGTCAGGGTCATGTGTAGAGCCACGACCATGTTTCGACGAGGTCCGCTATGCAAGTATTCGAAGGAGCTTTCCGCCTTCCACTTTTGGAAATGTGTGTGCTGATGCAAGCAATATAAGAATAGCTCCTTTTTTATTTTTATTTTTAGAAGCTACTGTTCCATCTCCAGATATGCATCAGGATTAGAGCTTTGCCATCACCAATTTTTGTATGTAGGTCAGTTTCTTGTCACTCCTACGTGAGCTCTTTCATCGAGGTTGGCTTTCTTCGGGGAAATTATCCTTTACCATGTTTACAGCGTTGAAGTGTTGGGTACTACGCTTCCAAAAATAGTAAAACGTGGAGCAGCACACACAGCCCCACACCTTTGTTATTGTCGCGGGGCGGGCGCGCGTGCTCTTGCGTGTTCGCTTTGTAGAGTAGCGTTTATATGTTTAGCATGCACTCGCGGCGAATCCTAAGTGAGCAGAAAATGTTGCATCTGACACCACCAAATTTCTATGTGGCAGGGGATTGAATTTGGAAACCCGGAATGTATGCTGTAAGCCACGTGGATCCGTTACAGGTATTAACCTGCCTTTTATACAATGACAAGCACGGAGCCTTCTGGAGTTTATCACATGTATTTATTCATCGACGCATATCACATATATATTACAAGTCTTATTACGCAACAACTTCAACTATTAAACAATTTAATGAACCAAACTACAACACTGCTATAAGAGTACGCGAACACCCAATGTCAATTTGTCCCTTCTTAATTTGGATTACCCTGGTCTAATATCCGCCCTGTAGTTACAGCCAATATCCGCCCTGAGGTTACAACATGTGTCCGCCCTGAAGTTACAATAAGTGTCCGCCCTGAAGTTACAATCACAACTCCGTGGATCGTTAGCTGAAATAAAGAACAATAATGGGGTTAATAACATTGGCAAGGCAATGGCTTGAGGCCATGGCCGGATCATGATTATCAGGTCGTTGTCACTCCGCCTATCGCAGGGACATAACCCCTAGATACCATCGACAACAACCTAAGAATCAGGGATGGGGTATGATCATCGGGTTGTGGCATTACCGCCTGCCAACCAATGAATCCTCAACGGGGTATGATCATCAGGTTGTGGCATTACCGCCTGCCAACCAATGAATCCTCAACGGGGTATGATCATCAGGTTGTGGCATTACCGCCTGCCAACCAATGAATTCTCAACGGGGTATGATCATCAGGTTGTGGAATTACCGCCTGCCAACCAATGAATCCTCAACGGGGTATGATCATCAGGTTGTGGTGGCATTACCGCCTGCCAACCAATGAATCCTCCAACGGTGTATCCAATGATGTATGATCATCAGGTAGTGGCATTACCGCCTGCAACCAATGAATCCTCAACGGGGTATGATCATCAGGTCGTGGCATTACCGCCTGCAACCAATGAATCCTCCAACGGTGTATCCAATGATGTATGATCATCAGGTCGTGGCATTACCGCCTGCAACCAATAAATCCTCCAACGATGTATCCAATGATGTATGATCATCAGGTCGTGGCATTACCGCCTGCAACCAATGAATCCTCCAACGGTGTATCCAATGATGTATGATCATCAGGTCGTGGTATATTTTCTCACAACCTAACTATTTCACAAGCGAAGAAGCCCAACATTGTCTGTTGGAATTACATTATATTTACAACAATCCACGCTGCTACTTGTGCAATTTAGGTACAGCCAAAGCCTAGCGGTACAAATTCCGAAGATTTTGGAACCAAACCAATTCAAGAGTTACACATCAACTTACAAAAATAATTGAGATTCGCCAAAAGCGCACAGAGTCAAATCAGTTAAGAACACCAACCTACTGACTCTGCATTAACAAAGTATGATTAAATCTCCAAACAATCTACGCACCAAATTAGCATTATGTATGTTTTACTTAACTCTCCAAACCATCTACGCACCAAATTAGCATTATGTATGTTTTACTTAACTCTCCAAACCATCTACGCACCAAATTAGCATTATGTATGTTTTACTTAACTCTCCAAACCATCTACGCACCAAATTAGCATTATGAGGTATCCAACGAAACAACTGTACATCGTCTCGCTGTATTTACTGCACCATCTCCGTCAACCTACCTCCCTTTCCACAAGTGTTCGCGCTCGCTAATTTATAATGTTCTTACCGTCCTGCTAGCAGTTGGTTTACATATTAACAATTTTACCAAGGTCAAAACCCACCTAATCCTGTGATATCTTCACGGATACTTTAGATAGATCTTGCTGCGTCTTTATCCAACCGTCTCTACAACGAATACACAAATAGTGGAATAGGTCCACTAACAGTTAATCTAGCATATACACAATAATATGGTCATGGCATTCAATTATACGCGTAATGGACTACGACAAGAATGATCTCACACGGCATCCCCCACAGTAGTATGACACAGTGTCACCAGGTACAAGGTAACTAATTATATAAAACAAGCATATCCAAAACCAAATGTACTCAAAACAAGCTAAGTATTTTGGCTGAGTGATAAAATTGGATCACTCAAAAACTCCTAAGAGTTTTACAAAACACCAAATAGATCATAGGAATTTCTTAAGTATTCTACAATAGATGACATTCACAAAATGCCATGGGTCTCCAAAACAGTCTGAACAATCAAAAACAACGTGCTGCTTATTTACACAGCACCATTAGGGTGTCATATCTTACGCATGACAACCATTTAACAGTATAAGCAATTTGGAATGATTTAAAATCATTATACCGAAAATATCGGAAAATACCGAAAATAATCGGACCAACCGAAAATATCGAAAACCGCACCCTCTTAGCATAAAAATACAAATATAACATCAAAATAGTAATAAAACATTTGAGTCACTTGTCATCCATTACACAAGCAAAACGTACAATTTAACCATGCAAGTTCTCTGTATTTAAAATACAGTGATCATGAATCATCTCTGATGGTTTGGTTTATATATATCATCGCGCATGGCATGTTTAAGAAATTGTCACAAAAAGTCTACCCAAATACTGAATTGAATAGCTGTGATATTATAAAAAGATTATAGTACCTCAATTTTTGCACAGCACTCCTACCCTTCAGTTATTCAGAGTAACAATAAACAAATTTACTAATCGCTCCTACCATTTCTGGCCTCAATTTACATGTATACACAATCCCGTACTGAATCATGATGGTGTGACAATTTTATAGAGTCAGCATAGAATAATGACTCAAATTACATTCATAATATTTTTGTGTGCACTGGTAATTTATAATCAGGCACTCCACTATTGGCATACAAGCCTGAACACTGATCAAAAATAAATAAGACTAGCAATTAGCATGGGAATGAATTTCAAACCAAAATTAGGCATAGAAATCAGGATAACTGATTTCATTTAACAATCCTGACAAATTATCAATAACATTTTAATTATCAGAAAAGCGCAACTGTATTTCCAGCTGTACTCAATCTCTACTGACAAAGTATTATTTGATACCACAATTTGAAAACACACTGTAACAATTTCAAAATCACAGCACGTCATACAAAATGACATTTGATAACATGATTATTATACGGCAACCATACAAGATCACCATATAATACAACGCAATTTGGTAAAGCATACTATTTTTGGTACACTCTGTAATGATTTCTACTTCTGAACAAAAACAACCAAAATAAGCCTACCGTCTACAATTTGTCGTATTTACTTACGCCGAGTTACTATGGCAACACCCAGAATGCACTTTGCGCCTTCCGAGAATTTTCTAGAATATCATGACGTCATCATCTCAAATTGATTCATTTATAAAACGCATTTTACTTCCGGGTTCTCAAATGACTCGAAAATGACTCAAAATTGAAAATTACAAACCGCACAGGGTACTCTCCGTCTGCTATAGGTTCCTAGGAACCTCATATCAAATTATCAGAGAGATTAATAGTTTAGTCATGAAAAATATTTACAAACACAGGGTATCTCTGACGCACGAATTTATATAAATCACACGGTTGGTCAAAACTGGGCCGACATTGCCGTCGATTTTGTCACTTATAATTAATTTCAACAAAAATATGACGCCCTAATTATTTTGTATAGTATCCGAACATATTTGCGGATACCCATACCAAAGCACGCACCTCTGGCTTTATTCAGGTAATTATGAGATTTTCCGGGAGAATTCACGAGCAATCTTAACAGATGGCTCAGAATCCTTGGCAATATTTTGCATATAACACACGTAATTTCTTAAAATTGCTCTAACTTTCTGAGTTTAAATCTCTGATTTAAACTTAACATACCCAAACATCCACGGAAAAATCCTTTACTGATAAATCCAACTGATCGCCTACAACTCGTAATATTTCCTATCGTTTTAGTAATTTATTTACCACAGCTTCACGTATTTTACTCGGCCCCACTCGTGTATACAAAACCTCAATGGTGCGGTGCTGGTTTTGGACTCTGCGCAGCTGCAAACCAATTAGTCTCACATCTCAAATCGGGTTTCCCCAGTTCAAAGTTCAAGTGTTCAAGTGAACTCTCCGGATATATATAGGTGAGACCGGGGCATCTAGTAGCCCACTCCTGAACAAGGTCCACATTATATATAATAAATACATTTTAAATACAATAAATACATTCTTACAATTTACTACAGTCCAATCCCGTTACACAGCCCCCCCCCCCAAGCGTTTGACGTCCCCGTTAATAATAAGCGATAATATAAAAGCGGGATTGGTCACTGCACTGTAACCAACGCATACCAAATATACCTCACCAAACATCAGAAATGAATACCATATATCCTACACAATAAATCTTAATCTACTACCTAATGTACAAAAACAAAAAAAACGCGGTCTTCTTCTCCCTCCGTCGTCCTGGCTTTCCGTCTCTGCTCCTCAGTCTGTCCGGCGTTGCTGGTAGGGCCCCTGGCCTCTTCTTTCTCCGTCGTCCTGGCTTTCCGTCTCTAGTCCTCAGTCCGTCCGGCGTTGCTGGTAAGGCCCCTGGCCTCTTCTTTCTCCGTCGTTCTGGCTTTCCGTCTCTAGTCCTCAGTCCGTCCGGCGTTGCTGGTAGGGCCCCTGGCCTGTTGCTGGTGGGGCCCCTGGCCAATCCTGCTGCGACCTCTGGTCAGGTCCGTCGTACCCATGGTCGGGTTTGCTGTACCCATGGTCGGGTTTGCTGTACCCATGGTCGGGTTTGCTGCACATCCTCCCATCTGAGTGGAGCTCTAGCTACGAGTCTTCCGCCACTCCCATATGAGTTGACGTATCGGCAACTCCGCCCATACTAGTCAGACTCTAACGGATTGGGTGTAGCGCTGGCCGGTTGGCCATCCTGTTATATAATTCCGTCTCTTCTCAATCAACTCCGCCTAATGCCCCTTCTTTCCCCGGCTCTGCTTTCGGCGTTTCCGCCTCACCTTCTCGGCGACCAGTGTCTCGCGGCTTAGTCCTATCGATATCGAAGGTTTACGTCGGTTGCGCCGCGGTCTCTTCTCCTCCTTCTTCTCCTCCACGTCCTTCCAGTCATCCTCTCCTTTCTCCGCATCATCCCCTTCACTCGCTTGATCATCCTTCACTACCAGGTCCTCCTTCCTCTTGGGTTCCTTATGTTCCATACTGCCATCGTCCTCCTCTTCTTGCCTCTCTGGCAGGATCTCCCCCATCTCCAGGCCATCCGGCTGCTCTGGAACGACTTCCCCGATTTCCTCATCCTGCTGGCCATCCGGCTGCTCTGGAACGACTTCCCCAATTTCCTCATCCTGCTGGCCATCCGGCTGCTCTGGAACGACTTCCCCAATTTCCTCATCCTGCTCACCATCCGGCTGCTCTGGAACGACTTCCCCAATTTCCTCTTCCTGCTCACCATCCGGCTGCTCTGGAACGACTTCCCCAATTTCCTCACCCTGCTCACCATCCGGCTGCTCTGGAACGACTTCCCCAATTTCCTCATCCTGCTCCATCTCCACTTCCACCTCTGGTTCCACTTCCGCACTCTTGCCTCCCATCTCGCCCCCCCCCCCCCCCCACCAGGCCATGGTCCTTTACCACCTCCGGCGTCCTGTATCTCCACGCCACCAACGTGGGCCCCTCGTAAGATTTCAACCGGTTCGCGTGTACAACCATGGTTTTGCTCCGGCAGGTCTTCTGTATCCTGAAGGTAACCTCCGATAAGGCCGTTACCACTAAGTAAGGCCCTTCCCACTGCAGAGTAAGTTTCTTCGAAAGCCGGGGCTGCCTGGCAGGGTGATGCAGCCACACGAATTGCCCCACTCTATACTCCGGCCCGAACCTGCGTCTATCATAATTCAGCTTCTGGCGCCTGAGATTCAACCTAAGTGCTAATCTAGCTCTCTCGTGGACCTCCCGCAACCGCTCCCGGACATCGTCTGCATAGAGCGTATCATATTCCACCTCGTCCGGCACCCCTCCCATCATTAAGTCAATTGGCAGCCGAACTTCTCGGCCAAGCATCATCATGTTCGGCGTCTCTCCTGTAGTCGCGTGCACACCGGCTCGATATGCCATCCCCACGAAAGGTAGGTGTATATCCCAGTCCTTTTGATGTTCCATCGGTTGCATCATCAAAGACATAGCATTAACAATGGTTCGATTATACCTTTCCACCATACCATCTGAGCAAGGATGGTACGGTGTCGTACGCGTCTTAGTTATTCCCAGCAACTGGCACATCTCCTTAAACACTCCACTTTCGAAATTCCGCCCCTGGTCAGAATGCAGTTCTACTGGGGTCCCGAACCGACACACGAACTCCTCCACTAATTTCGTCGCTACCGTCTTCGCTTGCTGATCCGCGATGGCATACGCCTCCATCCACTTAGTCCAGTAATCTCCCACCACCAGAATATACCTGTTTCCGTGGTGAGTTTCCGGCAGAGGCCCCAGTACATCAATCGCAATCCTCTCCATTGGCGCCCCCACCCGATGCTGCTTCAGCGGCGCCCGGTGCTTTCGCTGGGGATTCTTCTTTCGTGCACAACCAGTACACCGGCGGAGATACGCTCTTATGTCCGCATCCATTCCCGCCCAATAGTACCTCTCCGCAACCTTCGGCTTGACCTTGTTCCTCCCCAAGTGTCCAGCTGACCTAGCCGCGTGCAATTCATCTAGTACTCGCTCTCTTAAGCTTCTCGGTAGCACTATCAACCACTTAACTTCTGTTCCATCCCCACTCTCCCATCGCTTGGCCAACACTCCTTCTTTTACTGTCAAGATGTCCCAGAAGCCGTAGTGCGTCTTTGCGCGCGACGACAGCCCTGACACCTCTTCTGCCGTCGGTCTAACCTCTCCTTCCTCCTTTCTCTTCAAAATGAACGCTATCGTTTCATCCTCCAACTGTGCTTCCCGAATACCGGCCAGGGTCACTCCAGGTTCTCCTCCGATTTGCCTCACCGCCAGACACTCCTTCCCCTGGTGCTCCAACCCTGGTGTCCTCCCCTCTGTTGTCGGCTCCATTCCTGGCGACTGCTCATCTCCTCCTTCCATCCCGCTGCCCGTCCCGGATTCTTCGTCCTCCCTGGATGCCATTACTGTGACTACGTTCACGGCTCCCTTCTCGGCTTCGGGCTCCTCTGCTACTTCTTCAGTCTGGCAACCAGCGTCACACTTCTCCCTTTCCTCTTCTTCCACCTCGTCGTCCCTGCCTGCCACGAACCTCATTCATTCCCATTGTTCTTGTTCCTCCTGCTCTACCTCTGCTATCCTCTTCGCCTCGTTTCGCCCACATTGTTTACATGGGACGCGGGACAGCCCATCTGCGTTCTGATGCCTCACGCCCGGCCGATATTCTATCAGCAGATTGAATGATGACAGAACTTCTAGCCACCGGGCTAACTGGCCTTCCGGGTTCTTGAAATTCTTCAACCACCGATCCGTGCGCACCTTCACAACAGTACCCGTCAGATGATGCCTGTACTTCTTGAGGAACACTACTACTGCCAGAAGTTCTCTACGGAGTACACAGTAGTTTCTCTCGGGTCTCGACAATGCCTTACTTCCGTATGCAATCTCGCGTTCTCCCCCGTCTTCCTGTGACAACACTCCTCCCAGCGCAAAGTTGCTAGCATCCGTATCCAGTATGAATTGTCCTTCTGCTCGGGGGTACCCCAATATTGGAGCAGAAGTTAGAGCTTCTTTCAGGGTATTGAAAGCCTGTTCACACTCCTCCGTCCACTCAAAAGTAGCTTTCGCTCTCTTTTCCGTCAGACGATGAAGCGGTGCTGCCGTGGTTGCAAAGCCCTTAATGAACCGACGGTAGTATGATGCCAGCCCCAAGAAACTTCTAACATGCGTGGGCGTTCGAGGCGTCGGCCACTCCTTTACGGCTTTAATCTTCTCGGGGTCGGTGTGGATTCCGTTGGCCGAGACCACGTGGCCCAGGTACTTCACCTCCTCTCGAAACAGATGACACTTGGACGGTTTCAACTTCAGCTTAGCCTCCCTGAACCGAATCAACACAGCTTCCAACCTTTCTACCGCCTCCAGTATCGTACTACCAAAACACAATCACGTCGTCCAAATACACCAGAAGGGTCTCCCATCTAAGCCCAGTCAGCACATTCTCCATCAGTCTCTCGAACGTCGAAGGTGCGTTACACAACCCAAACGGAAGTACGTTCCACGCGTACAACCCGCTCGGAGTCGAAAACGCGGACTTGTCCCGGGCTTCGGCATCCATCTCCACCTGCCAATATCCCGCCGCCAAATCTAACGCCGAGAAATACTTAGCGCCTCCCAGTGCATGTAACGAGTCGTCTATGCGGGGCAACGGATATGCATCTTTTACAGTCACCTCATTCAATTTTCTGTAGTCCAGACACATGCGCTTGGAGCCATCCTTCTACCGGGCTTGACCATGGACTATCAGATGGACTGATCATCCCCTTATCCAATAACTCCTTCACTTGCCGTTCTGCTTCTTCCCTCTGTAGTGGTGCCGAACGCCTAAGTGCCTGCCGTATGGCACGAGCATCACCAGTGTCTATGGAGTGTTTGACTAATGTAGTTCTCCCTATATCATATTCACCACTTGAAAACACATCTTGATACTTGGTCAACAACGCTAACACTCGTTCCTTATCTTCTTCCACCATTCCTTTCACACTCCTCTCCGCCAACTCTTTCAAGTATTCGGGTAACTCTTCACTCGGTTGTTCGCCTTCGTCAACTTTTCTTTCCGTCACGTCTCCCTCCGCCACATTCACCATCCTAGCCAGCACCGTACCCTGCTTCACAGTACGGGAATCCTTACTCACGTTTATAACGGAGACAGGAACAGTACCACCACCAGCCGATAATATACTCCTTCCCACCAGCAATCCTTCTCCCGACAAGTAATTGTCATCCAACGGCTCCACCAGTCCCAGCCTTTCCTCCCCAGGGTTATTTATGTGTGCCATCATCCGAAGCTGGGTCCCAGCCGGTATCGTCATATCTCTCTCGGCACATAGCCGCACATGCAATGCATCACCCTTCCTTGACTGTAAATGCACCACTCCTCCCATAACTCCCAGTTGACACTTCCCAAAGTCCACGACAGCTTTTACTCGTTCGAGAATATCCATTCCTAACATGCCGCCTCTTACATCCGCCACCACCACCCACACTTGAAGACTTTGACCCCCAATCTTCACCTCCACATTCGCTCCACCTCTGATGTTCACGCCTCCTCCATCTGCCTGAATCAACTCAATTCCCACTGGTTTTAATTCCGGCCTTACGTTCTCAGGAATACGGAGGTACTGCTCATTAGTCAATAGGGTATTTGAGCTCCCCGTATCAACTAGCAACAACATATCCTCACCCTGGATTGTCACCGGTGCATAGAAATCACGCCCGGATTCACTTCTCTTGCACTGACTCCATGCACTTTAATTACTTCCGGAACCTTCCTCTCCTCCTTGTTTTTCTCTGGCTCCTTGTCCTACACTTTGTCTGTTGGACCTTCCACCGGTCTCTTGACCTTCTCCTTTTCCTTCTTTTTGGGAGCCTCTTTGCTCTCTTTTCCTAACAGCTTTTGCCTCTGTTGTTCTATACGATCTCGTTCACGCCTCTCAGATTCCTCCTTGTTCTTCCGTCCACTCTGCATTCCCCCCAACTCCCGCTTGGCGCGCAACGTCGGGCATTCTCGCTTCCAGTGTCCTGGCTCCTTACAGTAGCGGCAGTCATTAGTATCCGGCTGCCACCCATTCTCCATCTGATAACTCGTCCAGCCATTTTGTTTGCGATATCCCCACTTTTGATCACTGTCACCACCTGCTTCCCCGGCTCTCGCCAACACCCCTCTCTCCTCGCCTCTTCTCCGCTCTCCTTCATCTGCTCCTACTTTCCACCTTTGCTGGGCCCTCCTGTCATTGGCGACCGATCCCCGGGCCCTCCGGTTGGTCCAGTCCCGTTTCCCGACAACACACCTGCACCCCGCACCGGGCAATTCCGTGCCACTCTATCTCGATTCTCCTCGTCGGCATTCGGCATCGCCTGCAAGGTCAACCTCTTGATATCCTGAACCAAATCATAATGACTCTCCCCAGGTTTCTGTTCTCTAGCCTTTAGTTTCATAAAGCAATTATCCGGCTCGTCTCTAGGGCCAAACTCCCGGGCCATCACTCGAACCAATCCACCGTAACTCATTGCATACGGATCAACCTCACTAGCGGCCAAAACACTCATGGCGCTTCCTTGGCAGGACGTATACAACTGTAGGGCAGCCTCCGCACCCGTCCATTGATTGTACAACCGACACGCCTCAAAATGTTTATGAAACGCACTTCACGCACCTTTCCCATCGAACTTAAGGAGATCACGCTCCCTCTTAGGTTTCGGTCTCTTCCCATATGCCTCATACTCCTCCCGATTCTTCACTCTTTTTGTCCGTCGCAACCTCGGTCGTGGTGTATCATCGCACCCTTCCACTCCTGTCGTTTCTCCAGCATCGCTGCCCCCGACCGGACTTCTTCCCCTTCCACGCTTTGCGTTTTCACTCCTCTCTCTCTTCCTCTCCACGCCTTGAGGCCTACTCCGTTCAACCCCTCTTCCAGTCTGGGGCGACTTCCACCCCTCCCAAGGCAAAGTTGGTCGAGGTGCGTCATCACTCTCTTCGGCGGTCCCATCCTCAACATCGCTATCTCCTCGAGGACTTTGCCCCATCTTTCGTCTTGAATCCTCACTCTGTTCTCTCCTCACTCGTCTCTTCTGAGGCACATTTACATCGCATTCTCTTCTTTCTCTGCTTCTATGACGGGAATCTCCACTCCTTTCCGGGACCGTAGGCCCCATCTCCTTCTCCAAGAAATCATCCTGCCTTCCTCCTTGTAATAACTCCCGATCGCCACCTCTAGTCTGACACGACCTCCATTTCTCGACGGGACCCTGTACCTGTTCAGCCCTGTTACGGTCGAATCGTACTTCCTTTAATCCCTCGTCCATTCTTCGATCACTCTCCTTTTGGTGTTCACGCCTCACTGATTCACACCTAGCCTTCTCCAACAACTCTTTCTGCCGCATCACCTCCTCCCACTCCTTTGACAGACGCCTCTGCTCAGCCTCCGCTTTAGCGCAGAATCTCTGTTCTCGCTCTCTCGAACTCTTTTCATATTCCCTTCGGTCATCTTCCACCCTCTTCTCGTGTTCTCTCCGGTCCTCTTCCAACCTCTTCTCATGTTCTTCGCGACTCTCTCGAATCTTGAAAAGAACGCACCCTAAAATGATGATTTGGGACCCAAAATGACATTTAGCGTAACTTTTGAGGTTAAACTTGACATCAAATCATTGAAATAACTTCAGAATCAGATTTGCAGACACACAAAATCACTAAAAATTGGTATAATTTAATATTTGAGCTCTTATCATTAGGTTACAAGGCCCGCTTAGCGTTATAAATTGATGCCCTAAAACCCGTCAATAAATTTAAATATTCGATATTCCATCCAAGCTGGTTGCTATATATGACATAATTCTCGTGTGCAACCAACCGGCTGTATTGAGTAGTGTAAAGGCATGAGCGTAGATGTAATTTGCAACATAATGGAAACTTACCCATGCAGTTAGCCCCGAATTTAAATAATTATATGCACTGGGTAATCCTCTCGTAGTATTGATAACAATAGGTTTACCAGAGCGAATTAATAGCGCTTCTAAGCGGGCAATTTATGCCATGAGTTTTCAAACTACAATATACCTCTGCATCGGATGATACTTGTTATTTCCCCAATTTTATTTAAAGATAAATCAGACAGGTTTTGTACCGGGAGTTTTATAAGTGAAACTATTAGGTTAATATTATGATCATTATACCATGTATACGGAACTAAAAAATATACCAGGAATGCTCCTTTTTATAGATATTGAAAAAGCTTTCGCTACTTTGTCACATGATTTTTTGTAAGAACTTTGATTTTTTTAAAATTTTGGACCAGATATAATACAATTTGGATATTTTCTATGTATAATAGCGCTTCTTAATCAGTTATCATAAATGGACATGTATCAAAATAATTTCCCATTGATCGAGGTTGCAGACAAGGAGATTCACTATCACCATATCTGTTTGTTATTTGTGTATAAATATTAGCATTAATGTTAAGAAAAAATGAACATATAAACGGAATTAAGGTAGATGATATTATTTTTAAATTAACAAAATATGAGGATGACGCAACAGTCATTTTAGATGGTACACCACAATCACTAGAGCGTGTATTTAGCACTTGAAATACATTCAGACAAATGGGTGGTTTAAAGGTTAACGAACAGGAAACATCGTTAGTATGGATTGGAAGTAATAAAAAAACAATACAATTTCAATATGTCCGCATTTAAATTTAGAGTGGAAATTAAATGGTATTTTTGAAATGTTGGATGTAACATTTAGTACAAAAACTTAAGGATATGGTTAATACACTGTAAACATTTTGGACGCCTCGAAAGGTGTTCTGGTTATTAACACCAAAGGTGTTCTATGATTTTAAACTTTTATATTGGAAATATTTACGCATATTTTCAGTTTTCTCTTATTTAAACAGTATCCTATATCCACAAATATTTGAAAAACATCTAAATCTATATTATCATTACAGGATTTAGTCAGCTGAAAATTGAACGTGTTCTCTTTTGAACACCGTGTTAAACAAAGGAACACCTTTCTTACACCTTTCTTAACACCTTATTTGAAACAGTTTGGGAACACCATGTGTTCTAGAACACGTCTGTGAACACCTGACGCGTTCTAGAACACATTGGTGTTCCCAAACTGTTACAGAAAAGGTGTTAAGAAAGGTGTTCCTTTGTTTAACACGGTGTTCAAAATAGAACACATTCAATTTTCAGCTGACTAAATCCTGTAATGATAATATAGATTTTGATGTTTTTTAAATATTTGTGGATATAGGATACAGTTTAAATAAGAGGAAACTGAAAATATGTGTAAATATTTCCAATATAAAAGTTTAAAATCATAGAACACTTTTGGTGTTTAACCAGAACACCTTTTGAGGCGTCCAAAAAATTTACAGTGTATTAATTATTCAAAAGCTCAGGATTCCATCAAAAATATGTGGTCAAAGCGTTCTCTGACCATGTACGGAAGAATGACGGTCGTTAAATCCTTCCTATTGGCAGAATTCAACTATTTTGGTCAAATGCTTGCAAATCCCTCAGATAAATGAGACAGTGAAGGGCTGTACGAGGCGAAATACGAGCCGAGTAGCCTTGACAGCCGTTGTGTAGTGGAATGGAGATGAGTTTTGGTGGTGCTGGAGGGGCGTGGTTCAAATCCAGGGGGGGGGGGGGGGGGTCGGGATGGGCTACAGTTATTCATAACCAAATGTGTTGACCCACATTTGGATTATAACTCTATTGCAAGGAATTATTTGTGGTAGAATGATAAAATAAACTTTGGTTACCAATCTTGGAGATATAAACATTGGTATGATGAAGGAGTATTGTTTGTAAAGGACTAACATAAATGGTCTACCTGTATTTGCATTGTCTTGTAGATCCCATGGTTTACCCTCACTGTCTATTGGTACCTCAAATAAAGTAGAAGCATTAACACCATCTGTTATGAGTTCTGTAGCATTAAACCTGCAAATTTACAAAAACAATGACCAGGACAACAAAAAAACAAACAGAATAGACGCCATTATTGTATGCACAATCCATCAATTTGGTGACGTATGCAGACGTAACGTTCAAAGTACAAGAGATTATCTTACATTTTAATTGTAAAATGCTACCCTCACGCCAAACTGATTCATAAACGACCCCAATTAATCACAAAATAGTTTTTTATTTTTGCCAGAACACAAAACGAGGAGTGATTTAGTGTCGCCCTTATGGCACTCTTACAAAGTTCAGGATATTCAGCCTTATTACCATAATATTAAAAAAATGTGTATAAATGAAATTATAAAATCAAAGCTTGAACATTTATCTTTATAGTGATATATGATATGCCTTATATTGATAAAGGCATAATGGTGATACATGACAGAAAATGTGGTATTTAACTGCAGATGGCCAAAAATGGGGGGGGGGGGGGGGGGGGGGTAGATTAGGGTTAATGATTGGACAAAAAATGCCCCCATTTCTTTTCAGAAAATCAACTTGAGTCTTATATTTACTAGAAAGTGTAGTTTTATTGGCCGTCCGAAGATTGTTAGTACGACAAACTAGCGAATTCTGCAGATCAATGTAGTGCCACAATCCCGATGGAAATGGCTCTGGCCTCAATAAAACGCGACAATTTCTTGACAGTGTCAAGAGGTGCACCGCGGCTATCCATACCAAACATAACGCTACATTTAGAAACACCAAACGATAACATAACAGTTTCGAGCGAAGAAGTTAACAACTTCAACTAGAATCAA
>JAYJML010000162.1:0-82000 GCA_035610835.1 Ophiura sarsii | reverse complement strand
ACTTTCCTGAAGCCATCTTGTTCAGCTTGAATAATGAAACATTGAAACTAATACGCGCAAAGCGCGCACCATTTGGCATTTTTAACACTTAAAGGGTCCAGTATGATGTTTTTAACGTCCCCCATATACTATTTGGTTTGGTTCGAGATCCATTATAATGTTGAAACTAGAAAGAAAGATTTTCAGTTTTTAAACTAAAATGGTCATGGAAAACTTTCCTGAAGCCATCTTGTTTAGTTGAATAATGTTAACAAAACATGGTCAAATGTTCAATATAGGCATGATAGGCCTACAGCCTGTATGTCCGACATATCGATTGTGCCCCTCTGGTGCAACGCAAATTCTGGTCTCACGCAAATAACGACAGTTGTGCGCCGACACAAAATCTCATACAAATGGGCTCGTTCACAGTGCCTACAAATTTATATGCCTACATTGCCTTTGTTCATTTTTATTTGTGTTAACATAACATATATGCCGACACAACATCATTTACGCATACGATCGTTATATAATTGTTATAGGGCTTTCTCCCCTTCTTTCCCTTTTCCTTTCTTTCTTTCTTTTCTTTTTCCTTTCTATTTCTCCCCTTCTCCCTTTTCTTCCTCCTTCCTTTAATTTGCCCACAGCACCATGATTTTGCCGACATATTTGATTAATGGGGGGGGGGGGGGGGGGTGTGACACCCCCACACCCCCCTCTGGGGACGCCCTTGGAGCCTACCTGGGTATAATGTGACCTGTATTTCTGAAAGTTTCTGATCTCAATTTAAAATGGTCTATAAACATCAGTCAGGCCCATAACCAGGATTTGTTTCTGGGAATGAACCTTTTATCCAAAATGTGGACCTTTTACCAACATTTTGATCCTTTTGAGCAAAAAAAAGGCATAATTCTGTAATTCCTATACACACCAACATCGGTAGTATGCGTCGTTCTTAAAAATCCCGCACTATGAATACCCCTGTGAAGGGTATAATAGAATTACTAAAAAACCACATTAATAATGTTGCTACGATCGCAAACAGCATAAGAGTGTATGAATGAGGTTCTAGTCTAACGTAAAGAAATATTAAATAATCGGGGAAAAGGTTGTATTAACTTTTATCTGACTTATTTTTAGTTCCTTTAATTTTGACAACGCATTGAAAGTGACTTTTGAATCACCCGGTAGGTCTACTTGTTCGAGAAAAAAAAAGAGAAAAAAAGAAGAAAAAAAAGAAAGTTAGAGAGCAAAGTAAGAAAGTTGAAAATGTTACCAGTTAACACCTTATCATATTTTTGACACAGATTGGCATTTTTTTACAAGGAAAACTCATTAATTGACATTATAAATAGAACATGTACATGTATGCACCCAACAAACAGTGTGTAAATTCACCATGTAACAAATTATGCCACAAAGACAAAATAAAGAAATTAAAAACCATATTGTATTAAATTTTGCACAAAAAAAGTATTAATATATAAATTAAATTTGTGTATTTGAACTAAACATAAAAAAATGTCTTTCTTGACACTCTCAAATGAAAATGGGTGAGAATTGCTCCAAAGAAAAATAAGTTTAAATAAAAAGAGAAAACTATGACATCATCTACATTTTTTTCTTCTCTTTCCAGCCCGTTTATAGGGACTTTTTATTTTATGACATACAGCAATAGATTAACAAAATACAAAAATAACACTACACAAAATACATCAAATACAGACAAGGCATCAACATTCAGACGCCACAAGTGCCAGACATAGTTTTACTATAATATAGGCACATAGGTCCTAATGCGATTCTTTTTTTATAAAGAAAACATTATGAAAACAATATTATGAAAACAATATCCCCCATCTTTTGTTATGGGATGCCATTCTATTATTCCTTTATGCAATTAATTTCTCTGATTTTTCAGTCATTTTCACCAATTCTTTAAAGACATAAATACTAAGTTTCTTTTCTTCAACTCTGCATCTATAAATATAACGTTTTGCCAAAAGAATAATTATATTTTTGAAAAAGTCGAAATCCTCATTAAATAAGCCAAGACATATATTCTGATAATTCACATTGAAAAAGATATTTAGCCCAGTATTCATCCATGCACTGTGATTGCTCCAAAAATCTAAATTTAATGCCGAGGGTGCAACAAAATAAAAAACTATGCTGTTGAAAATGGCTGCATTAAAATACAAAAACACACACACCCTTGATACTATTAATAATCCCCTGTTTGTTCATAAAATACGGGTAAATGAGGCTGCAGGCCGAATGGAATACGGCACCACAGGCCCGTAACCAGAGTTCTAAAATAGGGGGTTCAACTCAGATTCTTCTCAATTCCCCTGTCATACCAACAACAAAATAGTAAAAGATTGTCCCAATTTTTGTTGCAGTCACCTCACGAATTTCACGTCAGTGGGGGGGGGGGGGGGGGGGGGGGGGGGGTTTGGTCTAAAAAATGGTCACAAAAAATTGCACAGTCCAAAGATCGCAGTACAAAATAGGGTTTTCATGTTTTTAAAGGCCATAAAATGCCCTGTTATTAATAGTTTTTTAGTAATTTTTAAAATTTAGGGGGTTCGATCGAACCCCTCTACCCCCCCCCCCCCCCCCCCTTCCTGGTTACGGGCTTGCACCAGAATGTAGATATTTTCCCATATTTCGTAAGAACAAACAGGGGATAACAAATGTATCCTTTAGTGAACACAAATTCCAACACAATTGTTATCACTTTCCTACTTGTGATCGAGTCGAGTCTGTGAAGTTTATAATCAACATTAATATTCATAGCACATTCACAGACACCACACAGGCCAACACAGGCCTAAGATATCAGTGCAGCCACAGCACAACCACAAAATACAGCGCATATCTAATGAGTGTACTCAACTATAATTGCGAATTAGGTAGCATGTGTAAGCGTGTAGGGGTGTGCATGAGCTGTGTGTGATGATTACACAGGGGATATAAGGTTACCTGTTTGTGAAATTAAAAGTGGGTAATACGAGTTCATATTCAATTGTAATTGACCAATAGGATTACAGAATTAATAATAAAAATAATACCTTTAGCGCGTATGATCGCCGACGTATGCGTTGTGCGAGCAGGCGCGTGTGTGCAAAAGAATGCGAATAATTTGAAGCAGGAAGATGGTAAACAGCTCGCTGGATTCGCCGTTTTGTTTTTGTTTGATTAAAATAAATCTAACAAACTACATTATTTTATGATAAAAGATCAAATTTAACAATAAACTAAAAAAGAATGAGAATAAAATATTAGTCGGGCGGCGGCTCCCATAGACACTGTACTTAAGCGTGGCACCCCCTCTTGCTCACGATGTAAACGTAACCAAAACAAGTTCAATGAATTTTATAATTATTATCAGGAATCGCTAGGGGTGTGAGATTTGTTGTAGTGTCATATTTTCCAAGAAATGATCATTCTAAGCAGGTTATTTTTAAAAATAAATTCGCTGAATATAGTACATTGCTATAATATGACATCGATCCATTGACTACGGAAAAATCAATGTATTTTCACAGTGGCGTTGCCATCCACAATTAACGTCACTAACCTTAGCTGTACACAAAATTCCTTTTTAGTTTGCGTCTAATGTATTTTGTATAGGCCAATGTTAAAATGTTTCAATAAACAACATTAAAAGTCCACAATCTAGCTGAAATAATTATCGTGCATAATATACATATATACAATTTATTTGAGACTATTCATATATTTTTAAGATCTTTAGATAAAAAGATATGTGGAGAGGTTCTTCCTCGTATTTTCATTTAATCACACTCCCTCCTAATCTGCCGATTAGTTATTCGTGAAAAAGAAAAGCTACAGAAAATAAGATTACTACTGTATCAGAATACTACCTGTACCAGTTGTTATTAAATGGGTACATTGATATCACAATAGATATCACAATGAATATCACAATGAATATCACAATGATACAATGATCATAATGGTACAGGGTGATCATGAGACTAACGTGCACATCTCTTAAAAGGACACGACGCAGACCGTCTTCTATGGTACTACTGGCGCCGGTGTAGGCCTATAGTAATATACTCAACGGTTGATCAAGACGAACTAAAGAGGTAAATCGAATACATATATCATATCTATCTAGGATTGAGGCCAGTATAATGCAAGCAATTATTAGTAATATTGCATTGTAAGTTAAATCATACGGACTAGCAAGTCATTTTTGTTTTTTATAAAAATCACACAAATAAATCGTTTATGAGAAGAACGAGAGCATAAATAACAAGAATTTGTTTATATTTTAGGGACTATATTAAGTATGCAATAATATTAATGTTTAAAAATTAGTATAGGAAAAATGCATATAAATGGATAGAGAAGTAGGTATTTTAAGGCCTACATCTTCAAATTTATATGCATTTGAGAAACTCCTTTATTTTATTATAAATTTGCCTTATAAACACTTTCCACGCGGCAGGCGTCTGCAGACGACATTCCAAAATGTCTCAATCTGTTTAAAATGTCAACATTGTTAAATTTCATAACCATATTTGAAATCATCATGTGAAATGCATGGAAATAAGTACAAACATACCTCGTGAAAAGTGTTAAAAGGCCAATTAATAATTAATAATAAAATTAAGTAGTTTCTCCTCGCCTCGTTCATATTTTTTATGAAATTCTTCAATATTGGTGTTTTTTATATCTTCCATAAATTGCTTGTTAAAGCATTTACAAAGCCCGATATGTTGGTAATATATTTATAGTCCAATGAGCATCTTAGAGAGCAGGTTTTGTGTGACCCACGCCTCCATCTATACCCATGAAATTAAAATATTTGAAAAAGGCATCGTCCTCTTCATGTTATGTTACGCAGCCAATATCAGGCTGGTATTGGTGAATTTGCATTGTCTATTTTTTTTGTAAATCCCTCATCCTCCTTTTTTCAAAAGTTAGGACGATAAACTAGTTTTCATTTTTATTTGGCCTTATATTTAAACGTTAAAAATAATAGCCATTTAGTATTAGGATACTGATGAAATTATAGGTACATTGTACTTCAATTTAGTCATTCATTTGATGTTTATAAAAATAGGCCAACAATTATGTCATTCGAAATAAAATATTCCAACATGTTTTATTATTGTTTTAATTACAGACCTGTTGAACTGTCACCACGACGTATGTATGAGTCAAAGTACTGTATAATTACTCATGAAACCAAATATTCCTGATATTTTTTCTTGATTCATGATGTCAATTAATTAGTTAAATATTGAAGCTGTGTCGTATATAGTAATATTAAGCCAGGTATCACAGGGGACATTTATAGCCTATGTAACATGTGTAAAATGAATGAAGTGAATATTAAACTGCGTAATGCAGATCAAGACAAACCATTTATAAAATGTTAGAAAAAAAAGGAAAAAGCAAACAATTGTATCGCGAAATACCGCCCTTAAATAGCTTCAATGTAAAATAATGATCACGACTGAATTAGTAGGGGTATTTTATTTCATTCAAATCGAGGTTGATTGTTTGTACAATAATTATAGAATATTTACTGAATTTTGAAGAAGTCACTCAACATACGGTATAAATTTGAAATATGATTTTTGAATTATTGATATTTATAATCAATCATTGTGTAGTATGTGTATGTAACTAATGCAATATTACCAAAAACAGTTTCACTTGAAGCTTTACAGTATAATGAAATAATGATTGAGGTGACTCACACAACTCTCATTTATCTGTGCAATATAATTTATAATATTATATAATTTATATAATTTACCCTTTTGAACATTGTTATGTCATGAATTAATTTGACTGCCTTGTATTATTATTATATCGAGTATTCATTTGAATCATTAGGATTGATATTAGTTAAATAAATAAACGATTTTTTTATATCAAGACGAACATTTAATAGTAGTGTCGTTTTTATTTATCGTGACTATTCAATTTTGAGATTAGGAAAGAGTGTGATTAAAATATGAAAATACTATGACGAACCCCTACACATATCTTTCTATCAAAAGGTCTTAAAAATATATGTATGGTCTCAAATAAATTGTATATATGTATATTATATACGATAATTATTTCAGCTAGATTGCGGACTTTTAATGTTGTTTCTTGCAACATTTTAACATTGGCCTATACAAAATACATTAGACGCAAACTAAAAAGGAATTTTGTGTACAGCTAAGGTTAGTGACGTTAATTGTGGATGGCAACGCCACTGTGAAAATACATTGATTTTTCCGTAGTCAATGGATCGATGTCATATTATAGCAATGTACTATATTCAGCGAATTTATTTTTAAAAATAACTTGTTTAGAATGATCATTTCTTGGAAAATATGACACTACAACAAATCTCACACCCCTAGCGATTCCTGATAATAATTATAAAATTCATTGAACTTGTTTTGGTTACGTTTACATCGTGAGCAAGAGGGGGTGCCACGCTTAAGTACAGTGTCTATGGGAGCCGCCGCCCGACTATATAGTTCTTAACTGTTTTGCTATAGACCATGGTCTCATAATGTATAGGCTGATACCATATTTGTGTCGTCGTGTATGGCCGCACGACGGGGGGGGGGGGGGGGGGGGGGGGTACTCACCCAAGCCGGTATACGGGGGTGTGCCGCTCTAATGGGTAAGTTTTTGGGCACAAAATCCCTAAACATGGGGTATGATTTTGTGCTGGAAATCCCTAATAATGGGTCACTTTTTACATATGGGTCTATTTTCGTGAAAATTTGCAAAAATTAGGTCTATTTTCCCGAAAATGTGGTCTAAAATGAGGCAAAACCCCTAAAAATGGGTACCGATTTTTCCAAAATCACCGTACCGATTTTTCCAAAATCACCCCTAAAAATGGGTATGGGTTTTGAATCTCCAGCGGCACACCCCCGACCAAACCAAATCCGAGTACCCCCCCCCCCCCCCCCCCCCCGGGCTAAAAGTGGGATGAAAATAAAAGAAAACATGTAAATTTGGCTTCCCATAAAATAGAAATTCCTAATATATAAGGTAAACTGGCAACTCTGCAACCTTAATTTTATGGTTACTAAACCATGTGCCCATCAAAAGGAAATATTCCTCTTCAAAGTGTCATTGTTTTCTACTGTTTTTTTGTGTTCCTAATTAGAGCACTGCCGACTTTATCATGTTTTTTGTGAAAGCAGGTCTCATGATCAATATGTAATACTGTAATTGCCTATTTCACCTGAGAAATGCTATTCTACTCAAATACCATTAAACACTCCTTGACGTTTTCTAGATATTGGCTCTGGAACTTTGGGCCAGACCGCTCATTTGGTCCTGTGCGGACCTAATTTTTGTTTACAACTCTAGGATTTGGGGTGTCATGTTAATCTTGCTAAGAGTCCCATACTAAAGAATAGAGGAAAGCTATTCGGAGACTTTAAAACCTGGGACTTAAATTTGTGAAAACTTTTGAAAAAATTTAAGTGCCATGGCAAATGTTTGTAAGTGTTTTATGTCATTCTGAACACATCTAGGTGGTCTGTAAGATTTTTTGAAATGTCGCTGTCATGTTCTGAATTTGACAACATTGGCTTTCCCCATAGTTCTTGTCGGAAACAACAAGGAGTTGAAATATGTTCATTTGGCCTATATGGTTAGCAAAAGTAATTTTTGACCACATCTTAATTTTTGACCAGCCACCCTAGGTGATTTGAGATGGAATGACCCAGGTAGCCTCCATTTATAAGCGATTAAAGGAATACTGAGAGATGTTTTAGATTTCTTTTTTACTTCGATATTAAAGATAATCATCAACATAGCCCAAATCCAAAATTGTATTCAATTCCGACATCGCCTTCATGCCTCAAATTAGCAAATAACGCCACTTCCGGGTTGAGATTTGCCGTGTGTAAAACGATCGCTTATCTTCATTATGTTCTCACTTCCTTAACACTTTTGGACCGGTGATTTGACATTTCGTCGGTAATAAATCTTCTAAGGATGTGTCTATTTCCCACTATGTGGTCCAATTAAAAGAGTGCAAAGGACATCATTAGGCCCCAAGGGCATAAACTAACCTTCATAACCTGAAAATGGACCACATAGTCAGAGGATAACAAAATCTTAGATGATTTATTACCGGCGAAATGTCAAAATCACCGGTCAAAAAGTGTTAAGGGATGGAAACATAATGTTACGAATTCTGCGCTTTTACTCGTCCGGGCCACGGACTGCATTTTTTTAAATGACGTTTTATTGCACAAAGGCGACTTATTTTTCTTAATCCTTTCAGCTGGAAGTGTGTGTATGTAGTACAAAAATGTAGAAAATCCTGGTTTTTATCTTAATTGAGGGCGCTGCTCTCAACACATCGCTAATAGTATACCTTTAATTAGCCTATTTTTTTTACTCTTTAGAGACACATAAACTTTGGTCCATGTCAGCACCAGCATGAGCTTCATTACACACTTTTTCTACATAGAATTTCAGTATTTAATTTACTTTCACTTACTTTCTTAATGCATGATTAGTGTCTATGTGCCACAGTGAATTTGGGCTTGGTACGCTATAAGTCCTCCTGCTAATGGCTGTTGCCAATCTTGACGCAACTCCCACTGGGTCAACATGCTAAAGTGCTTGCTGATGTACACGTCTGAATTATACCACAATTGATAAATGTGTCAGAAGGCGAGCTCGGATCTCTCTGTATCCTGCATTAGGTGATAATTTATGCAGATCTTTGACTGTTGAGCACAGATCTTGATCACTGATTGTGGAGTATCTCTCTTGTCTACCGCCGATATTTTTCCACTTCATGTGGCGGTATATCGTTGATCTGCTGCCTGTACCAACTATCTTGCTTGATGCTAATTTGGAAACAGTAACGCCAAGCCCCAACAAGGTTGCCAATCGAGTTTCATCAATCATTTGCCTGCCCCTGGTAGCAGCATATCTCGCAGTTGGAACAGCTAAAGTCTGATTATACTTTCTGTCCTCGACACTCCGTCTGATGTACTGGATGGTACGTATTTCAGATGCACTTGAAGTACTTGCATTGCTTAGAAGGGTTTTAACATCTCAAATACCTGCAAGAATTTGAGTCAGATCTGCCAATGTATTGGGAAACTCGCTCTCATTCCTGGAAGGCATGTAGATTTCCATCCATGTGACGAATCAGAATCTGCAAATATATAAAGTTTGTAAAAGACTGCTTAGTGGCCTAAACATAGAATGGTAGCGACGTAGGTGCGTAATTCTTTGGTTGCACTTACAAATTATTCATGCACAACGCACAAGGGCAGTTTATAAGCTTGAACTGAACTTGTGGTGAACCAAAGAATATATTATTTGAGGCTTACCTGAAGTTCACGTTCGGATCCCTTCTCGTTAATATATGATGTATTCCAGGGGGAATCTGGTTGCCAGTTTGAAGGTACTGCAGCATGGAAGAAGAAAAAATACAGGTCAAAATCAATTCTGTGTCAACATGAAATCTTTCTTATGACTATTTCAATAAGAGACACCTTATGAAATGACAGAATAAATTTTTTAAATAAATGTCCCGCAAGCACAACATTGAGCATTATTTGTAAGAAAAATAATTATCTAGCCAAAATTGCGCTCAACATGCAATTTTTAAAATTTGCGGCTGATCGAAAGCCCCGGTGTCGATGAAGTCACAGTTCAAATTTGAGCACCGATAAACATAACGTCATTGACACTAGGGCTTTCGATCAGCTGTGAATTTTAAAAATTGAATGTTGAGAGATGGCAGATTCGGTTTTTGTGACTATAGTGTTATGTTTTGTTCTGTATAATGTCGCAATTTTGGCTAGATAATTATTTTTCTTACAAATAATACTCAATGTTGTGCTTGCGGGACCCCTCCTTTAAGTACTTTTTTGGACATTTTAAGCAAAATAAGAAATCATTTCTGGGGAGAAAGCTTCTGTCATTTCATAGAAATGCCTCTGCTGGACATGCATGCCAAATTTCAGCTACATAAGCTCACCCAGAGCTGAGAAATTTTCTCTACAACCATTTTTATAGATACAATATTATTCTGAGAAATCCCTGTTTAAATTCTAGAAACACAAAATTTGCATATTTTGTTAGAAATATGCAAATTTTGTCCTCATGATTCATTTTTTGTTTGCAATAAGTTATTAATTTACCAAAACACAGAAGTTTCAATGCGTTCATTGTATGTGATAACGTGTCTGTACCCTAACCCCTAAAAACGCAAAACCCCCTAAAGACCTGAATACTACAAATTACTACGTAGTAATCTGTATTATTTAGGTCTCTAGCTACTACATATAAACACAAGTCTGAGTGGGTAAAGAACTAATACTATATATTACTACAATACAGAAATTGCCTTAAAAACTAATTACTACAAAATACTAGCACATAGAGTATTTTGTAGTACCTATAATAGTTCTTAACCCCATTTGGTGTGTTTAGTATTTTGTAGTATCTAGGTCTTCCCCCCCCCCCCCCCCCCCCCCCCCGGGAGGTCTTCACCCCATTTGGTATGTTTAATATTTGTAGCATTTAGTTCTTTGCCAAACCATTTGGGGAAAATGAATATTATGAAATAACGAATGTAGCACAGGAAATTGCCTAGTAAAAACCTAAATAAGCCCAAAGAACTGAATGTTACAAAATACTATACTTCCGTAACTGGTTGGCCATTGGCGCTGACAGGCTTACCCCAGTCTAGTCCGTTCTGGGCTGCAAATCTCCCACAGTCAATCAACCAATTCCTGCAGTGCCGTAAAATGGTAAAATATGTTCAATGTGTTCCAACTCCGTCTTAGAATCCGCTCTTTGTGGTCTTCTTGGTAATGATGCAATGCAGGGGATAAATGCTAGAACTAGAATTACATGAATAACTACGGCTGCTTTGTCCGCCATGATGAAGATGCGGGGAAAATGAATGAGATGAGTTGTTTGTCTCCTTCGCACTTTCATTTCCAACATATTTTAACCATATGTAGCGATGCAGCGTGGGCCTGAGACTAACGTTTTTACTTTTTTGGTAAATTCCCACCCACGTGAGGATCGTCTGGAAAATGTCCATTAATTACGTGCGAGGTTCCGTTAACCCACTGTCGGCCTTATCTGGGGTTAACGATCCTTATCCCCAGATAAGGAGCGTTAACTAGGGATAAGGCGCCTTATCTGGGGTTAACGATCCTTATTAACCCCAGATAAGGCGCCTTATCCCTAGTTTACGCTCCTTATCTGGGGATAAGGATCGTTAACCCCAGATAAGGCGCCTTATCCCTAGTTAACGCTCCTTATCTGGGGATAAGGATCGTTAACCCTAGATAAGGCCCGCCTTATCTGGGGTTAAGGCGGGAAATGACACACTTGTGCTGCATTTCTGTATCATAGGAGCGTTAACCCCAGATAAGGCGGCCTTATCTGGGGTTAACGATCCTTATCCCCAGATAAGGAGCGTTAACTAGGGATAAGGCGCCTTATCTGGGGTTAACGATCCTTATTAACCCCAGATAAGGCGCCTTATCCCTAGTTAACGATCCTTATCTGGGGATAAGGATCCTTATCTGGGGATAAGGATCGTTAACCCCAGATAAGGCCGCCTTATCTGGGGTTAACGATCCTTATCTAGGGATAAGGATCGTTAACCCCAGATAAGGTGCCTTATCCCTAGTTAACGATCCTTATCTGGGGATAAGGATCGTTAACCCCAGATAAGGCCGCCTTATCTGGGGTTAACGATCCTTATCTAGGGATAAGGATCGTTAATCCCAGATAAGGTGCCTTATCCCTAGTAACGCTCCTTATCTGGGGATAAGCATCGTTAACCCCAGATAAGGCCGCCATATCTGGGGTTTATGATCCTTATCCCTAGATAAGGATCGTTAACCCCAGATAAGGCGCCCTATCCCTAGTTAATGCTCCTTATCTGGGGATAAGGATCGTTAACCCTAGATAAGGCCCGCCTTATCTGGGGTTAAGGCGGGAAATGACACACTTGTGCTGCATTTCTGTATCATAGGAGCGTTAACCCCAGATAAGGCGGCCTTATCTGGGGTTAACGATCCTTATCCCCAGATAAGGAGCATTAACTAGGGATAAGGCGCCTTATCTGGGGTTAACGATCCTTATTAACCCCAGATAAGGCGGTTAACGATCCTTAACTGGGGATAAGGATCGTTAACCCCAGATAAGGCCGCCTTATCTGGGGTTAACGATCCTTATCTAGGGATAAGGATCGTTAACCCCAGATAAGGTGCCTTATCCCTAGTTAACGCTCCTTATCTGGGGATAAGCATCGTTAACCCCAGATAAGGCCGCCATATCTGGGGTTTATGATCCTTATCCCTAGATAAGGATCGTTAACCCCAGATAAGGCGCCTTATCCCTAGTTAACGCTCCTTATCTGGGGATAAGGATCGTTAACCCTAGATAAGGCCCGCCTTATCTGGGGTTAAGGCGGGAAATGACACACTTGTGCTGCATTTCTGTATCATAGGAGCGTTAACCCCAGATAAGGCGGCCTTATCTGGGGTTAACGATCCTTATCCCCAGATAAGGAGCGTTAACTAGGGATAAGGCGCCTTATCTGGGGTTAACGATCCTTATTAAACCCAGATAAGGCGCCTTATCCCTAGTTAACGATCCTTATCTGGGGATAAGGATCGTTAACCCCAGATAAGGCCGCCTTATCTGGGGTTAACGATCCTTATCTAGGATAAGGATCGTTAACCCCAGATAAGGTGCCTTATCCCTAGTTAACGCTCCTTATCTGGGGATAAGCATCGTTAACCCCAGATGAGGCCGCCATATCTGGGGTTTATGATCCTTATCCCTAGATAAGGATCGTTAACCCCAGATAAGGCGCCTTATCCCTAGTTAACGTTCCTTATCTGGTGATAAGGATCGTTAACCCCAGATAAGGCCCGCCTTATTTGGGGTTTAGGTCCCTTATCTGGGGTTAAGGCGGAAATGACACACTTATGCTTCCATATACGTCCCCTTAACCTTAATACTGTCCCCTTATTTCGGCATTTATAGATTGAAGCCCGCCCTCTATAGTTTGTTTCATCCGTGTACAACAATGTTTTGGCCAGAAATGTCGGTATACTTTAATCTAAGTATATGAAAAATAGTTAGTGTAGAGGGTGTTCTTTTCGTATGTTTGTGATAGTGCAAAATGTCAAGTACTAGGTTTGAAAATAGACGCGGTCGCGGTGGACGCAGTGAAATTTCGCCAGGATTATGAAAGGTGGGACGCAGGGTTAATTTTGCTGATATATAAAAAGACATGGACGTGGTGGCCGCTGTCCCCTTCACTTTTAATTATACTGTCCCCTTATTTCGGCATTTATAGATTGAAGCCCGCCCTACTTTCGCCAGAATTATGAAAAGACGTGGACGCTGTGAGAATTTTGCTGATATATAAAAAGACATGGACGAGGTGGCCGCTGCCCCGTCATCTTAAGGTCTCTTGAGTTCGCTTGAGGTTGCTATTTATTTAAACGTGAACGAGTGACACCGCCCTCTATAGTTTTAACGACAATTCATGCACGACATGTGGAGATCGAACGACAATTCATGCACGACATGTGGAGATCGCTTGAGGTCGCTCTGGTGGTATTGGTGTGTAGGGCATTACAGAATTACGCCGATATCAGAAATAACTATGACCTTTCGTGACCTAATCGATGAAGTATTGCCAGTTGCTCCAACTTTGTTATTGCGCAATATAGCTCCAGTTGTAAGCAGAATGGCACGGCACTCCCCCTGATACGTGTAGTATATTGGCATACTGCCCTCTATCATCGGCAATATATATTACCGATAAAAGAGGGCAGAAACGTTCAGTCAGAGGGTGAAGGAATATCTTGAAATAAACTCAGGGGGTGGCTACCGACCCTACCAATACTTCCATGTTCAAAGGTGGCATACTAGGTATAAGGTAAGCAAAAAACACAGTTGTTTTGTTTTATTATCATGTCTTTATTCAATATAAATACATTTACACACAGATAAATACAAAACAGGACATTATTAAATTGAAACAACATATTATAATACCATGTACTATATTTAGCATTTTACCAGCGTCCTTTATAGTAGAGATCAAATGCACAAAACGGAATTGTCCACAGGGGAGCTGTTATATTGTAAATGCACACAATTGATCACAAATGTACTGCTTCCATGGTTTTTTGAGGATAGTTTCAAAACTTACTGCTGATCAAGACCAAGTAAACACAAATTCTCTGAAACTTTAAGGATTTGTGGACGTTTTGTTACTTCTTTAGAAAAGCACTTGGCTCTCTAATATCAAAGCTGTATACACTTCCCCATTGAAATTGCAACAGCTATTAACCCTTTGAACCCTGAGTTATTATAAGGGTTCGGTACACCCCCCCCCCCCCCCCCCCCCCCTCCCCTCCCCTGACTTCTCCGGGCCCTTGGACAAGTCAGTTTTGTGCATGCTTTCTGTAATGAACCATATCTGAAAAACCAACCAAGCTAAATGTATCATTTTTTGAGGATAATTTCAAATTTAAGACTGCTTTAAGACTAAGTAAATACATATTCGCTGAAACTACAAATGTGGTTAAAAAGTTACCTTGAACTTGGGTCAACCGTTTTTGAACCACTCGGTTATAGCAATAGCAATACCATGAGACAAAAATTGTATGTATATAGATGTGGCTGAAATGAAAAATAGCAATGCAAATTGTGTTTCTTTCATGATTTCCTTATCATACAATTTCCATGTTTACACATAACATACAACACTATTGGTGTTTTCATTTTCTTGATGATAACCCAATATTGTCTGTAACTTTTATTTTATTTTTGATATAATCTAATATACAAAATAATCTATATCATACACATGTCACATTTATTGTTACGCTCTTTACTCATTTTATGGAGAGAAAAAGTCAGATACATTTTACTAATTGTTTTCAAATTTTATGATAGAAAGTTATCAGCAACCATCAGAGCATTTAACAAAATACCTTTTTTGAGGTTTAAGTCTCTACAGCATTATATTATGTCATTATATACCATTGTTACTTCGTCAGCCTGCTTCCATAATTGCCTGACTCATTTTTTCTAGTTTTTAGAAAACAACAAAAACAACAAAAAGTGAGTTAGGCAATTATCGAAGCAGTCTGACGATATGTTAAAGGTCCAGCGACGTGCTCATGAAACTTATTTTTAAAAGTTATACAATATTATTAGTTAGTATACCAAATCCAAGTCCGCAATGAACCATGAAGTAGTTTGGGCGACTTTGCTGGTGACGTCAGTCCGGGAGGAACTGAAGTGTCAATACGGTAAGATTCCCGGACTGACGTCACAGTTTCCGTGTTGTCTAAGAGGAGAATTTGTAGTCAGCAAACAATGCACCACGGTCTAAAATATGGCCTCAAAATAACATGTGTATCAAGTTGTACAGGTTCCCTTACAAACAGTATCATGACCTCGATCTATTCCATTCACTGAATGTGATAATACGGCTAATTCACTTGTGATTGTATGGTTTTGAATGCACACAGCATGGACACACATGTTTAAAGTTCGCGCGTTAATTAAATTGTTCAGCAAGGCATGATGATGGGAAAGGGCTAATATTGTAAAGAGTGTGTGAAGACATACCCTAGGTTTGTCACAATGTTACAGTGCATTGTTGGCTAACTATGATTTCTCCTCTGTGTGGCCTGGTAGAGCGGGTATTTCAAAATACGAAGATCGTTTTTAACACTGATTTTGGGCGCATTATGGTTTTTGTAAATTCTTTCCCTTTAATGGATTGCTCATAAAATGTTTATTTTCGAAATCCTTGTGATTTTGTCTTTATTTTGATATGTAATAAACGATGCATTTTGGTGGACCTTTAAATAGCACCATGAATAGTGCAGGTGAATTCCAACAGGAACAGTAACTGTAGGATAGAATTAGGTTGGAGATATACCTTTAAGTGAAATGTGGCTTGTTATAGGCCTAATATGAGTTAATATGACCCATTTTAAACAATTATTACAATTATTACAATCTGCCTAACTCACAAGGCTGACTTAAGCAGAATTGACTTTTGATTGGTCAAGATGACTTAGATATTTTTACAGCAAATGAAATGAAGACATGATTTATGCAAAAAAGCTAAATTTCGCTGAAAAGTGAGTTAGCAATTATCGAAGCACAACATAACACTAACAGCGTTTCCCCAAAAAACTGGGTCCAAATATGGAGAGTTTTTCAGAACCTGTTTATCCCGATTTTGCCCATGAACACACTTATGTGTTACATTTGTACATGGTGTTGCCATTGAAGGTATGAAACATATCTTTGTCATACAAAGGGATTCTAAAAGGGTTTTTTCTTTCTCTTCCAGCCTGTTTATAGGGACTTTTTATTTTATGACATACAACAATAAATTAACAAAATACAAAAATGTAAAAAAAAACCACTACAAAAAATACATCAAATACAGACACAGCATCAACATTCCAGACAAAGTTTTACTATTATATAGGCACATAATGCTATTTTTTTAAAAAAACATTATGAAAACAATATTATGAAAACAATATTGTAAACAAAAGTGTAAATTGCTTAGAAAAATTAATATATAATCTGCTATTGTTGTAGCAGATCGAAAACCATTTCTTCAGAATTGGAAACCATCCATTCATTAAGTCATTATCTCAACAAATAAAGGCAGGTATCAAGATGCTCTAACAGATGCTTTTCTATGATGCAATTGATTGATTGATTGATTGATTGATTTATTTATTCGGACATACACTTTTGGAACAGTGGCAAAAGTCTTCTCGACTAATGCGTCCATAAACATTACACAATGTTTTAAAATACAAAAAAGGAAATATTATACAAATATATACATGGTAACATAGATTCATGCAAGGTTAATGCTACGTGCGGTCCATGCTCGTTTCAAATATGATTTACAAAACACATCAAATATATGAAGTAAGTGAAAATCATCACTTGCAGTAAGAACATCATTTGAAAGACCTAGCATAAGACACAATTTTATTGTTAGACTACCCGATATAAAGATTCTCCAAAATTCTTCTAAATTATGTAGTAATAGTTGATGTTCAAGCTTGCGATATTCATCAACTCTGATATGATTTAAGCCGCTACATAGAAATAGGAAATGTCTCAAATCCTCAATATCATTATTGCATAATGGACAGTATATATTTATATCGGGTTTCCATGAGTGAGCACGGCCATTGAGTGGTAGTGTACGTATTTGACCGTGCTCTGAATTTCATTGATGCACCATAGAAATTTAATTTGCATATTAAATAATCTTCTAAACCAGGTTTACTTTTGAATAATACATAGTCCTTCAAGGATGATTTTGTCAAAGCTGAATTGAGCCACTTAACATTATAATTATCAATACTGGTATTACTAAAATTATTGATCCAAAATCGGCTGTTATGAAACAGAAACCCAAATGTAAAAGATTGACTTTAAATTAACTTAGTTTAACTAAACAGAAGTTATTTCTGAGAATCAACTTGAACTTGCACATAAAGCATATATAATTTTAAGTTTTTGGACCCTTTTTTGGGACACGTTGTATAGCATGTAAGTGCTTTATTTAGAGATCTTGTCAGACCATGACTAACATATATTGAACCATGACTTTGTTGTTGTCAGTGTAAAGCGATGTTAATCTAGTTTATCCTGAAAATGAAAGTAATCGACTGAAGAATATGCAAATTGTGGCAAATTTTGAAAACTGACCGTGTTTTCCGCCATTCCTTCACCATATTTGAATCACGTAATGGTTTAATTTGAGAAATTTGAAAATATGGTTGTCTATTATTAGTTGAGGAGGTAATTGTACCAAATTGGAAGAAATCAACTAAATGCATACAACCATATCCATCATGTAATATGACTTGGGTGGTATGTGTCTTTACACACAAATGTGACCAGTCACTTCAAAAAGGACATTTGTCGGCAAACACAGATTTGAGATAGAGGCAAATATATTTGGTGAAATATACAGAAAATAATAGAAACAAAATATGCTTGTTAATATCTTGTGATTACAATAGAAACAAAATATGCTTGTTAATATCTTGTAATTACAATTAAGGTCTGAAGACTTTCAACAAGGTATCATTTCAAAGCTTACAACGTGTCCTTCTAGTCATACCAATGACTTTGACGTGTCACAAATATTAAGCAATGGACAACTTTTGTTTGTAACAGAATCATAACTTTTGTAGCACACACTGGCTGTGGTGTATGGTATTGTTTTAGTTATATCATTTATATAAATTACTTAAATACATGGACAGTAAAAAAACTGGTAAGCAGCAATCTTGTTTTCAAAACCAAGTTCACGTTCGAAACTTTTTAAACGTTGCAAGAATAATATTTTTGTTCCTAACTTTACGTGAAAAAATGAAGTCAATCACATTTTTCGTTTGTCTTTTTGCTGCACAGCACAATTTACGTGTTTGTCCACGAGCACAGTAATTTTCAATTGAAATTGCACACATTTCATGTTCACATTTGCATATCCATCCAGCCAACAAAAAATGGAATGATTTCATTTTTATTCAAGACAAGAATGTAGAATTTTGTTTTTTACACCATCAAAACACGTCTCTGTTGTCACGCCCTCAGTGTTATCACAGCTTACTATAAACGCAGGCGGGAGTATAGGCATGCGAGTAAACATGATACGATCATAATGCGAGTGTGCATGAAGAGACATGTTTTGAAGTCGCGTTTACTCTCAAAGTAGGACGCATATGTTTTGTGAATAATACAAATCCAAGCCTCACATTGTTTTGTTATCTTGCCTTTACTGTGTTCAGGATGAGACTTACTAATCACTTTTCTGTCTGATTTTTGGACCTTTGTGTGACACCAAAACTATAAACAGGAGTTAAAGGCATATTATGTGATCTTTTCCAGAGAGCGCCCTCTATTCATGATTTTTTTTAGAAAGTAGATTTTCTTGCAGATTTACATTTCTGATCATAAATCGTACATACATTCCAAGTTACAGAGCGATACGATTCCTAATTACCTCAAAATCATTGTTTTAGAGTTAATTTAGAGTGAAAATATAAACTGTCGTGTTAACCCGACCTTTATTTTCACCCTAAAACCATGATTTTAAAGTAATTAAGAATTGTATTACCCTGTAACTTGGAATGTATGAACGATTTATGATCAGAAATGTAAATCTGCAAGAAAATCTGCTTTCAAATTCTTTTCTTCCGATTTGAGAGATTCCCTGGAAAGATGCCCCAAGGACACAAACACATTGGCACCAGCGGGGCTAGAACTCACGACCTTACGATTATGAGACCTGCAACTACTCCACTGGACCACACCAAATATAATATCAAAGCCATTATACAGGGTGTGTAGACAATATAGGGTGCAAAATAAAAAGCACTATAAAGGGAAACGAATGTACTAAAAATGGTACAATTCACACTGAACTTCTTGCGCACACCATGGAGAGAACTTGTTCACCAAACAGTCTTATAATTTTACCTATATCAAGGTCAAATCCTATTTATATAGGTGCCTGGATATCTTCTCATTCATAAATTCATCTTGACCTCAAAGCCTACACATTTTTCAAAATAAATATCTTTCCGAGATCGCTATTTTCTCTATGGGGAAATCCCATGCAATTCTCGCCTCATTAATATTCATAAGCTCATCTCTGTTATAGCGATATGGGATTGCTTGCAAAAATCATCTCCGACAAATCATTATTTTACCAAAGGCAAGCAGATATAAATATTATGACAGGGATCTGTAATGCTCATTAATAGTATACCTAAAACATGGCTCATGTTTTGGCAAGGTTACTGGAATTTCCCCAAAAAGCTGATACTTTGAGGCAAAACTTTATTCAAGTTTTGGTTGTAGAATGATACCTGTCGCATACTGGGAACCAGCAAAATGTTCGGACTCAAACTTGCAGGAGCAGTTACAATTTTGCATACAGGGGGTATTCTGTCATATTGAAATGTGTGCAAAGGCCATGGTGGACATGAAGTATACATCACAAAGCACACCATACATATGTTTACACCATTGAGCTCATCTTGGTGAAAATGGCTGGTGAAATTGTAATCTTCCCATTTTTGAGTTACAAAAATGCTCAAAGTAGTGACACAACCTAGCGAGATGGCTTGTCAAGTGTGTTTAGAGAATTTTGAGACCAGCCAAGCCTGCCTGACCTACACTATTAGAAAATATTAATCACCCAATATAAGTTTAATTTGTGAATATAACAATTAATTATTAAAAACCTTAATTTTTCAAAGAAGGTGTAGATGAGAGAGAATTTTCCCATAGCGCAATAATAGCGGTATATGAGCTCATGAGTATTAATTAATGAGGCAAATGTCTATGGGTTTTTACAGTGTAGATTTTGACTTGTCTCAATTTATTGAGTTTTATATGAAATGTGACGATTACATGTAACATGCAACAAACATAAATTTATGAGAAAGAACTATATAATGAATACATGCAACACCGTTATACTAGTGAAAATATTCAATAGTATGTTCATAGAAGATGGATTTTCTAGGATATAATCACTGCGCAAGGAGTTTAGACTGGTAGTGTACAGGGTGGTCAATTGTGACAATATAATAACCGTACTGATGCGTGTATAATAGTCCCACCCTTTTTTTACCCCAAAATATACGTAAATTAGGGAGTGGGACTTTTTGGTGCCCATGTGTGCATAAAAATTAAAATCTAGATTTTACAATTTGAACTAAGAAATTTTAGTTACAAAACACAAGGAAATACAGGCATAATTATTTCACTCACGAGTCACGATGGATTTCATAATTGTTTACATCTTCTTACCATGCGGTAATTTGTTATATGATTCCTTGTGTCCGTGGTGCACCACTAGTTTTATTCCAAGTCATTTTTGTTGGCGCCTTTTTGTAACACTCGGCGGCATTGGAACAAGACTCAGCATCAAAAGTGACGTCATGATTATAACATCGCCCACCATTTTTAAAATTGTAAACTGACAGTAAAGCGTTCTGCGCACGTATGTGTTAAGCAATGGGGAAATAGATTCTGACAAAAACGAAATATGAACTGCGGATACCTTTGAGGATTTATCCTACATTTTTTAGTTATTTGAAGATGAAACTCAATCTTTGTAGGTTTGGCTTTGACGGTACGTGATCAAGTAGGGAATCTTTTTGCGTCACTTTTTGCTACATATTTGTGCAATATCATTGCAAATCTTCAAAAGTGTGATCGCATTTTGAGACGCTATGCCAGTTAAATCGAAGGCTATACACTTGGTTTTATGCACTCTGCAGGTTGCGGGATGATTTTACTCCCAGACCCAGTGTGTTTGAGGGAACATGTAGTGCGGGATGGATACGGGTTCCGTTATACCCACATATAGAATGATCCATGTCACGTAAGAGAAATTGCACGGGATAAAAATGCCTACTTTTAATAAATTTCAATGATGTTTGTGCTGAGTTACTGAAAGTTATTTTTCTAAGGCTTGTACACTACTTCTTACCCCTGGGACTTGAGACAGGTGCCCATCGTAGTCTGAGATATAAGCTTAATTAGGGGTTGGGACTTAAAATCGAGTATGGGACTATTATACACGCGACAGTACGGTATGTTAAAATGTATTTGTTAATAACGTTAAGGCATTTCCAAGGACAGTCACATTACACTTTTCTACATCCGTTGCTAATATAATCTTGGGGCTTTAAGTTTTGTTTCGGTCAATCTCAAAGAAGATTTTAAGGTCTTATCCCACAACGCATGCACAAACGCCAACCAACTAAAGCTTTTTCCACACGATGCATTTGTCGAGCTTTTAAGTTTTAGAAATAAGAAATAAGGAAAAGGAACACTAATTCATTGATGAAAACTAGAACCCAATGATGAACGCGCTATGATTGTGTGCATACGTCGATCTTTGGGAACCGAGACAAATTGGAGACCAGAATTAGGGCATTTTGCAAAAACGCAATGCATTGTGGTGGTGTCTTAAAATCGTCTTTGGGTCAATCTACTAGTTATTTTATACACTCATATAAACTCAATACACAAGGCTACAATATTTTTATAAAGGTTGTGTGTTTTCCACTTATAATTTCAAAAGCTTCCTCAAACCCAAACACATAAAATAATGTAATTACCTGTAATACTTAACTCATGTACAGAAGGGTTAAACATTTTAAAAGTGCATGGAAAAACCTTCGTCAGTCACTTTACAGTTTGTCCATCATTTTACCTAACTCCGGATGGAGCCGTATAAAGTTGAGTTTAATCTTGGAAAGCATTGAAAAAGGAAGAAATTAAAGGAGGTGTCCAGCAAGGACAACATTGTGCATTATATGTTAGGAAAATAATTGCATAGTTATATGGAACGAAACATCATACTTAATATAAAAATAAATAAAAACTACCATCTCTCAACATGTCATCTTTTAAAATTTGCAGTGATCGAAAGTCCCTGTATCAATAACGTCATGGTTATTGGTGCTCAACTTTGTACAAGTGACTATGACTTCATTGATACTGGGACTTTCGATCGCATGTTGAGAGATGGCAGTTTTATGATGGCAGTATGAAGTTCAGGACAGAAAAAGACGCCCTCAGTGATAAACACAAAAAGAAATGCTCCGAGTGGGAGCAGAAAGTGCAGAAGGAAAGAGAATGGTTTAAGAAGGAGAATGGAATCGGTAAGTTGAATAATCTTGATCAAAATTGATATCATTCTTTGATACAACATTTTAACAAATACAAACAGATACATTTGTGTTCAAATCTTCAGAAAATGAATAATGTTAGCAAATGTCACATGAAGAATGGTGTCTATAGATTTCTAGAATCAAGGTTGCGGTATTTAATCCATTTACTGGCAACATTTCTTTTGTAACATCTTTTAGAACATCTTATAATAAATAAACTGGCGAACTGTTAGACTTGCTGCAAGTCCTTGGGCAGCAAAAGATACTCTTATATACAGGGTATATCAGAAAGACTGTGTTTATGTAAACTACATAAAAAATACAAAATGATTATTGTTTTAAATCAACCGCAATATAACGGTTAACATGTTTCCTACATTATATGTTAATTTGATTGAGATATCTCTTTTTGTTCTCGTGTGGCAAGACTTAATCGAAAATCGATAAAAAACGTGTTTTCAAATTTGTTAGCTTAAAAGCCATAGGCAAATCTGATTAACGCATGATTTGGGTTAGGGTTAGGTTAGGGCTAGGTGAGAGTAAGGGTTAGGGTAAGGTTAGGGTTAGGTTAACCCTAACACTAACCTAACCCTACCCTAACCCTAACATAACCCTAATTCTAACCCTAAACCAAACAATGCGTTAATTTGCTTTGAGGTAACATATTGAAACACATTTTTCATCGATTTTCAATAAAAGGCATATTATGTGATCTTTTCCAAGTAGCGCCCTCTATCATTGATTTTTTACTATGAAAGCAGATTTTCTTGCAGATTTGCATTTTTGATCATAAATCATAAAGATCTTCTAAGTTACAGATCGATACGATTCCTAATTACTTCAAAAACATGGTTTGAAAAATAGATTGTACCGAGCGGTACAATCTATTTTTCAAATTTTACTCTAAATTCCCCTGGGGCGAATTTGGTTTGGTCGGGGGTGTGCCGCTGGAGATTCAAAACCCATACCCATTTCTAAGGGTGATTTTTCGTGAAAATAGACCTAATTTTGGCAAATTTTCGCGAAAATCGCGAAAACAGGACCCATGTCTAAGGATTTTTTGGCAAATTTTCGCGAAAATAGGACCCATTTTGATCATAAATCATAAAGATGATCCTTACACTTACAGTTACAGTAGAGGTTATACATCTTTGGATTAGAAGCATGACTGGTTTTAGATATATTCACATAATATCACAAATAAAAACACACAAATAATGTCAGTTTTTAAATGTTTTTCATCGCTGATATCTTCTTATCTTCAGTTTATTGTCTCTTCAATCTTGAATTCTTCAGAATCTTCACTCCTGTGTTCATTTAGATCTATAATGCTGCTGCCTGGAACTTGGTAATTCTTCTTGGTCTTCTCACATTTTCAGTAGTATTGGGCTTATCTTTAATGCTGCTGACTGGAACTTGGTTATTCTTGGTCTCAGCAAGTCTTCAGTAGTGCTTGGCTTCATAAAGTATGTCCATAGCATTCACTCATCGACAAATAACCAGTTGTACAATCAGGCACGAAAATATCCTTTGTGTAACATTGCTGAAAATAGCTGATTAAGTACAGAATATAATCGATTCTGGAAATAGCACTTGTCCACAGTGGGTAACTTTTGCATCCGGCGGGTGTGAAGATGCTAAAGTACCCGGCCGACTGGCAGGTAAAATTCATACTCTTCTTCTTCATCGAGGTTGCACTGGCTGGTTCATAGTGGAATTTCTGTCGGGCAGGTATTTTTGTGAGTTACATGTTCGAGTGGCTGTTTGACAAAATCTGAAGATCCAGCAGCCCTGGATACAATTAGTTCCATGTAGCCGGTGTTAATGTGACTGCGGCAGATATCGAAGACTGTTGGTGAACTAATTGTATCCAGGGCTGGATCTTCAGATTTTTGTCAACCAGCCACTCGGGCATGTAACTCACAAAAATACCAGCCCGCAGACATTCCACCAGCCAGTGCAACCTCACTGAAGAAGAAAAGAGTTTGAAATTACCAGCCAATCGGTCAGGTACTTCTTCACCCACCCAATGCAAAAGTTACCCACTGTGGACAAGTGCTATTTCCAGAATCGATTATATCTGTACTCCAGCAGCTATTTTCAGCAATGATACACAAAGAATATTTTTGTGCCCGATTGTACAACTGGTTATTTGTCGATGAGTGAATGCTACGGACATTCTTTATGAAGCCAAACACTACTGAAGACTTGCGGAGACCAAGAATAACCAAGTTCCAGTCAGCAGCATTAAAGATCAGCCCAACATTACTGAAAATGTGAGAAGACCAAGAAGAATTACCAAGTTCCAGGGAGCAGCATTTTAGATCTAAATGAACACAGGGGTGAAGATTCTGAAGAATTCAAGATTGAAGAGACAATAAACTGAAGATAAGAAGATATCAGCGATGAAAAACATTTAAAAACTGACATTATTTGTGTGTTTTTATTTGTGTTATTATGTGAATATATCTATAACCAGTCATGCTTCTAATCCAAAGATGTCTAACCTCTACTGTAACTGTAAGTAAAATTATATTTAGCTTAGCTCTAGTTTAATACTGTTCTTTTATAACGTTGATATATATTTCTGTCAATCTATATGTTACATCTTGTTACTGAGTTGTATCGTATGTTGTTATCATTTGGTCCAGAGAATCATCATTATTTTATATTTTTGCAAATACCTTTCGGAGACGATTATTGAAATATATCAATGAACAATTGAAGATTGAAATTATTTTACAAAAAAAATACCCAAAATCTTTTGAGAAACTTTTGGCTTTTGTATTCATCATGATTTGAGTTTGAGCCCTATTTTTATCTTTCATAATGGGTTCCTTTAACCTGAAGGCGACACAGGTAGAATTTGATTGTCAAATTTGATTGGAACTGGTATAAAGACCAGTTCCCGGCTATGAAGCCAAAGGCCATCCCTGTCGCAACCATGACCAGACACGTCACCCTATCATGAGTATGTATTGTTTTGTAAATGTAGTATCAAATTTGTGATGAATACAAAAGATTTTTCCAAGTCATAATTTTTTTTAAATGAGTCGTTTCGAACGAAAGTTAAGATTGAATGACCAGGACATCAAAACCTTTAGAGTAACCAATATTGAAACGAACGATCTGGATCTGGATGCGAACCAGTTCCCTGGCGATGATGCCAATAATGACCAGGCCACAGATGGCCCCATTAATGATACTAACCAAAATGAGTAGACCCAACAAAAAGTGCCGGAAGAGGCAAGTAACGTAAAAGAAACGATAAAGAACAGAAGAAGAAAAAATGATATAAGTGAACAAAGAGTTAAACCTATAGTATTAGGACATCCAAGTAATGAATCAGAAAAACCAAGTGATGCTAATCAATCATCAAAAAGCGATGAAAATGTTCAGTCACAAACCCAATCTTCCCAGAGTAAAGATTGGTATGTAGTAGACAAGATAGAACGAGGTGCGAATTACCGAGGCAAGCGTTATTACAAAGTAAAATGGCAAGGAGTGTCAAAACGAACTTGGGAATTGGAAACAAATATTCCAAATGTGTTAATTCAGGACTTTCATATTCAAAAGACATTGTCGGGACGGACAAAACGAAAGCGTAAAAAGTAAATAAATTGAGTTATCGAGTTGCAACAATTGTCTACGTTTACCTTTACCAGTTGACTGGACAATTGGATGTTGGGGTGAACATGTCACCTACAACATTGCTTCTTGCATCATTTTATTTAATAAAGTTGAAAATTGTCTTGTCAGACTTGTTTGTGAGTTTGATACAAATCCTAGCGCTATGTTAACATAAATTGTTTTGGATCCTTACATAAAATCTTGTAAATGATCTTGTATTTTATATTGTTGTACTTTCTAATTACTATGTGTAGTATATAGTATACACATATCATGATTGTATTGTGAAATGTATGTTATCATTACGTTGTATTTTATTCTTGATATAAAGCACACTGGCACAAGGTTACATTGGTGACATTTTGAGTTCTGTACTTATTCATCACTTATATCAAATGAATGACTATATGTTATAAATGAACTGTAGCTGATATTATTATGTCTTCAGGTCAGCGATCTATATTGCTATATGCAACAATTAACACTTAGATAATGATCCATTGGGTAGAAACCCAAACAAATCACAGAACTTTACTCCTAATTATATTACCATGATTTATATGAACTTTATTTCTACTGTTGATGTTATAGGGTATATAAAGGGGTCAAAAAAAGTAAGTCCCCCCCTAAAATTAGATTACTTTTGTTTATGTAACTTCAAACACAATAAGCCGTTTCGAAAAGTTGAAACGATTATGAAAAGAGTAAACGCTTGGCTACCAATAGAATGTTTTACATTTTCGATATCATGTTTGCTTTTCCCAAAACAGTCACATTTCCCCAAAATGATGTTTTCAGAAAAAGTGGCACTTGGTCCATACCAGTCAATTTAAAAACTCTATCTCGTGATTTTTTTGTCCGAAAATTAGACCAAGTTTGTTTGCATAACTCCGCACAGAATTAATCGTTTTGAAAAATGTAAAAACTTGTGAAAAGAAAAAGTGCTTGGCGTCTCACAGAAAGTTTCTCCTGTTCAATATCATGTTTACTTTTCCCAAAATTGTCTCTTTTTCCCAAAACGATGTTCTCAGAAACAGTGGCAATTTTCAAAATCCTATACAAATTTGTTTGGGTAACACCCCCACACAATTAGACGTTTTGAGAAATTGAAACTTTTCTGAAAAGGAAAAACGCTTAGCTATCCGTACAAAGTTTCCTATTTTCAATATCATGTTTACTTTTCCCAAAAAAGTCAAATATCCCCAAAATGATGTTTCCGTTAACATGAATTTTGCCAAAATCCAATACAAGTAAGTGCCACTTTTTCTGAAAACATCATTTTGAGGAAATGTGACTGTCTTGGGAAAAGTAAACATGATATCGAAAATGTAAAACTTTCTATTGGTAGCCAAGCGTTTTCTTTTTTCATAATCGTTTCAATTTTTTAAAACGTCTAATTGTGTGTGAAGTTATGTAAACAAAAGTAATCTAATTTTAGGGGGGGACTTACTTTTTTTGACCCCTTTATATTTTAACATGATTTACAAAACCGGAGCTTTTGCGTTGGAAGGGTGGGGTAATTATCACCGACTAAGGATTTTAAGGATTTTTCACTGAAAAGCCTACCCATGGCTAAGGATGTCTCATGAAAAAACGACCCACTGGAGCGGCACATCCCCGTATACCTGACATACGTGAACGTGAGTACCACCCCCCCCCCCCCCCCCCCCCCCCCGGGCTAAATTCACTCTTTAAACCAGTGGTTCCCAACCTATGGGTCGCGACACACTTTTTGTGGGGTCGCGGACTATCCTAATTTAACCAAAATAAAATGCTATGTTTTCATGAAAAGTGTAATAGTTATATAACAAATATATTGGCTAATAACCCAATGTAACTTATCGCCTCCCCGCAATAGAATCAATTATTCCAATCGATATCTGCACAGAGATTACGGAGAATTATTGCATGATCATTGACCTATTTACAGCAGCTGTGCGTGCAAACTTCTCACGGGGTCTAGAAGGGCGAGCCTGATTACACCTATTCGTTTCTTATTACCCAAATTTTAAAGTTGTTACGTTTGTGCAGAAACAGTGGCGTAACCAGTGACGTCATGTCGGTTGAGATTGGCACTGTCGGTTCATTTGGCAAGAGGAATCATGGAATTATGATGGTCAAAAGTACACAGATGAAATTTTCAAAATGCAATATTCTTTGGTACTAAGCTTGTTTAGCCAAAATATACCTCAATCGTGCCAAAAATAAGTGTAAAGTCAAAAATGTTCGCGCGCTGCATTTCTTGACTCAAAACAATGTTGTCTGTTGATCTTCAGTTCTCCACCCCCCCCCCCCAATATCAATAATCTAGTTACGCCACTGTGCATACAGATGGCCGGGGCAATACGTGAACAACCTTACCAGGACAAATTCATTGAGCTAGGTTTCTATTATGTGGCCCCCTTATGTGACTATGTGCTGTGGGGGGGGGGGGGGGGGGGTCGCGCTCTGATGCTGGTTTCTGGAATGGGGTCACCACCAGAAAAAGGTTGGGAACCACTGCTTTAAACCATGATTTTGAGGTTATTAGGAATTGTATCGCTCTGTAACTTGGAATATATTTATGATTTATGATCAGTAAATCTGCAAGAAAATCTGCTTTCAATTTTTTTTCTCGAGGATTGAGGGCGTCCCATGGAAAAGATCACATAATATACCTTTAAGTCTTGCCAAACGAGATAGAGATAGAGATATCTCAATCAAATTAATTTATAATGTAGGAAACATGTTCACCTTTAAAACAATAATCATTATGTATTTTTATATATTTTAGAAACACGGTTCAGTTCTTTCTGATACACCCTGTACAGATAATCTCCCAAATTAGACCTTCACTCTATGATGGATTATCCCTACCATACCATTGCCACAACTGTACAACCCACCATTACTGGATGAACATGTACTGACAGTCAGGGTATCTGAACTCGCACATGGGCTGTCATAATACGAAATTGCGCAACATTCCAAAAACCGAACTCGCTCCGATAACCAAATCGCCCGAAGGACTTGCCAGAATGCTAATGAATTAGGCCACTCCCGATGAATTACGTAAGATTTTGGTCATGCGCATCGTTAAGAATGGTTAAAGTGTGTCGACCTCCAAATGAATGATACATTACACAGTAGTGGGGAAGTATCATCACCCTTTTCATTCCAGTTTTGTAATATAAACGTCATAGTATGAAGTAGAAGTATTCAAACATATATTAAAGCTATACATGTTCATATTTCACTAAGAATTGAATTTATAATTCTTATACCACGATGAAACCACTACACCCACTATATAAATCAAATCGTCCTTGAATGTTGGTACTGTTACAAGCTGTAGTTACGTCCTAATTTGCTGTGATTGGCTGGCCGTGGAATCGGCGGCAACTTATTAGCAACTAGCCAAGGCGTTATTGCAAATAGGAAAATTAAAATCCTTGACAAGTTGAACAGGTGGATATCGAGGCTGATAGAAAGTTATGTGTGGTTGGGCCTTTTCTAGTACTAGATTTTATACATATATATATAGGCTATAAATAGAGTGACATCCAGCATTTAGTGTCTATCTGTTCTCTCAATAATGAGTATTCAACAACATTTTAACCAAATTGAACCCAGTTTCAAAATTTACATGTGAAAACAGCGTCGATGCAGGTTAAAGGTGTATGTTCCGATCACTTTTTGAGGGCTATGATTTTTTTTTTCACATCAAGATATTTTGATATCAGAAGAATCCCCATATTTGTCTCATTATCTGTAAAATGGGCAGATGTCTTGTGACCTTGTGCATCCAAAAATAGAACCATTGGAGTTACCGGTATGCAACTCAAACTTTGGAACGCGCCAATTTTAAGGATGACCTTTTATGTAAAATAGAAAAACATTAAGTTGAAAATCGGGCCAGTAATCGGAACATCTACCTTTAAATTTGGTATCAATGTGAAGAACAATAAATTGATGATCGTAAAAGGTTATTAATTTACAGCTTAATGAGACAGGAGTCAAAGCCATAGGAAAATAATATACCATATTTGTTCAGCAATGAAACGAGAGCAACAACGTTGCAGTAACTCGATTAGTCACGCATTGATTTTTGGAAGGTTCAGGATTCACACCACTATTAATTAAATCCCCTATACCCTATGTGTAAAATGGACCATAATTATACGCCATTTTATGGCGTATAAAGCAACTGATGACTTCACCAACAATAAATATGGTGAAGGCAACATTTTTGAGATATGTGCCGTCAAAGATATCAATGTTTTTAGAACGCCCAGGTCTAGACAAACGAAAAGTGTGATCGACTTCATTTTTTCACACAAAGTTAGGATTAAATACATCATTCTTGCAACGTTTAAAAAGTTTTAAAATTCATTTTGGTTTTGAAAACAAAATGGCTTCTTTCCACTATTGCAGTCTTTTTGACTCCCCCTGTACAGTTATACTGTGCACTGGTTTATACACTTGGACCAAGGAGTTCTCCTTGCTTGGACCAATGAAAATGACGCTATCAAAAAATGCCAATACTATGACCATGTTCCATTGCGATTTCTTTAAATTATGATTAGAATTGTATTCAATTTAATATGGCCAATATTCTTTAGTAAAACTACGGTTGAAGTAGAATTTATTTGTTTATAAAAGATAATTTAGACAATTTTCCAATACTAAAAACAAAATGGCAGCCTCCATGTATATGTAGAAAGACCTAAATGTGCAACAATATGCAATTCCATGCTAATAGGTTGGCGGGCTTTGGCCCGCCACCCAAAAACATTGTTTTCTGTCAAAACTTAAAACGTGGATGTAAGAGGTTTAGGAAATAAACTCTTCATTTATGAGACATAGGATTCAGGATTTACGTCTAGTGAGAAAAGACGCAACATTATTTCTGTCTGATGTCAATTAACAGTTTTACAGTGGAGACCTAAATTAATCAGCTGCTGTGGGAGAAGCAATTGGAGGTGGAAGGTCATGTGGGGTGAAATTTAATAAAATGCTTGTGGAGCATATAAATTTGTCCTTTCCATGTGGGGAAGGGGAGGGGGGGGGGGGGAGGGGGGGGGATTAATTCATCATTTAATATGATTGATTTATAAATTCAGTTATAATTTTAAAATTGAAATTCACAAACTCATAAAACATATTGTGAGATAGGCTTTTACGACGGGTATTCATAATATAAGTTAAAAGTTTAACGGGTTCGCCGTCGGACGAGTTTTAATCTGTCAAGCTTTCATCAGGATTAGCTCTGACTTTCTTCAGGACCAAATTATTATAATATTGAACAAAACATAGAGATTGCCACTTCTCTTGTTATCATCATTTGGGCTGCCCCTTGCCCGATGATTTGAGAGTAGGTGCCCTTTCCTACTTGTGAAAGAATTGGTGGCTCTGAAAAGAGCCGTTCAGATGGATTGCCGCTTCCACTGAACACGTAGGTTGCTCTTTCCTACTTGTGAAAGAATTGGTGGCTCTGAAAAGAGCCGTTCAGATGGATTGCCGCTTCCACTGAACACGTAGGTTGCCACTGGCCTACTATATATAAATTTGGTTCTAATAGAACCTCCAAAGGACTGCCCCTTGACCAATGGAAATAACGTAGAGACTGCTCCTTGTCTACTACAGACTACAAAAGTCTAATGCACAGTAGTGCGGTCACTGATCTGTAAAGATCGTTTGACGCTGTAACGAACTTGAGCAGGGTATATAATGGTTCATTGCAGACCTGGCTGAAAAAATTACAAGACTGTTATCGATTGGCGGGATTGATTGATACTGTAGGAAATAGAGAGCGCCACATGCGGCTGATATCTTTGCCGTCATTTCTATTGATTGTAGAGGATTCATTGATTCTGATCTCTAGAGCTTCACAAACAAATAATAATAATAATAAAGGTCTAAATTTTATTGTCATCGCAGCCAACTGGCTGAATTGTAACAACATTACAAATCATCATCAAATCAAATACATTAATAAACAATGCAACGTCCAGGCAGCAGCTAAATCAGCGCCAAGTTGCGACATAAACCAACATGAACAAACATACATAACCCCTATATAGTAACCCCCAATAGGCAATGTAGACTAAGTGCCTTGCCCAAGGACACAAACACATTGGCACCAGCGGGGCTAGAACTCACGACCTTATGATTATGAGACCGGCAACTACTCCACTGGACCACACGTGCTCTACTGCACGCATACTAAGATTGGAAACCTGTGCAATGCTTTTGGATTGGTTCCAGAAGAGTGGTTCATGACCTTCTTCACACGCATGTCATAAAACATATTAAACATCTACGATCAATGAGTGAAAAAGAGGCTAAGCTTCTCACTGTGTAAGTGTATTGGTCGTCCTTTAAAAGTCCCCAGTGAAGGCATGCAGTGGTAGGGAAGAAGAAGCTGCGCATGTCACTGACCATGGTGGACGTGTAGACATTTTGCTCCGGGAGTCCCGCTTATTTTCGAATTTTTATTGGCGATTTTAAATGATTTCTTCTCTTCTAGTTTGATTCTGTTTGTTTATGCTACACACCAGGAGTGTCAAGGACTGAAAATGAATGACAAAAAACTACGAAAATCTCTGAGAAATAAGGATTCAGATACCATTGCAGATAGTAATAGTGATACACGTGGGGAATCTTCTCAAAATGGCGACGGGGCAAGTAACGCTGATATCGTGAAAAAGTTAGATGACATTGCCGGTCTGCTAAAAACTGTTATATCACGTCTTGACCACATGGAAAGTGGTCTTAAAAGTGTGGAAGAAGGACAGGCATCCATCAAGGCAAAAGTTAACTGCCTCGAAGCCTCAGCAGAAAACGTGAACACGACTCTAGAAGAATTAAAATCAGAGCAGAGTTCCCTCGTCAAACGTGATGAATTTAACAAGCTAAAACAACAGGTAGATGACATGGGAAATAGATCAAGGCGTAACAACATCGTGATCTGGGGCATCCCAGAGAGCAGTGAGGGCTCTATAGACTGTAAGGAATTCATGACGGATTTCTTTACTCATCACATGAAAGTGGATGGAGAAATTGAAATCGAAAGAGCACATCGTAGCCCAATGGGGAAATTAGCACTGGCGCAGGCTGGAGAGAGAAAAACACCACGGCCAATACATGTAAAGTTGCTGAGATACACTGATCGGGAGCAACTGCTGAAGCTTGCCCCCCAAAAGCTTAAAAACAACGAGTACAAAGGTAGCAAGATATTTATATCAGACGACGTTACAATAGCAGTTAGAGCAGACCGCAAGAAACTAGTACAGGAAAGAAATAGGCTGCGTAAAGATGGGCAATTTGCCTTGATACCTTGGAACGTCCCAGCGTGTTTGCTGGTGAAAGACGGCGCAGGACGACTCAAGCGTCTGCTCGTGTGTGATATTGACCAAAAAGCTTAATTTTTACGGACCGTGGTTTTTTCATATGCAACTTTTACTCATCGCATCAGGCTGTTATCCTCCTTCATTTTCGCTGGAAACATGTAGACTGTCGGTAAACGATCCATGGATAATATTATACAGACTATCGGTAAGCGATTGGTTTTGAATTTAATGTTTACATTGTTTTTCTTCAACCTATATTATACGGACTGGCTATATCGGTAAAGCGATTGGAGTGAGCTCCGGAGAGAGCTTACAATACCTGTTTTTTTTTCATCTTCATTTTCGCTGGAAAAATGGCTTCCCTTGTTAAATAGACTGCCGGTAAGCGATCCAGGGATGTATTATACAGACTATCGGTAAGCGATCCAGGGATGTATTATACAGACTATCGGTAAGCGATTTGCTTGAAATTAATGTTTACATTGATTTTCTTCAACCTTTATTCAACCGTTTTTCATCTTCATTTTCACTGGAAACATGGCTTCCTTTATAATAGACTGTCGGAAAGCGATCCTTATGGATGTATATACAGACTATCGGTAAGCGATTGGTTATTTAATTTACAATGTTCACCCTGATGTTTACATTGATTCTTCATACGTTTCGATGCGGAAACAATCTAATTCCAATTGCCATAGGCATGAAATGATTTTCACGGTTTGCGATGAGGTGATAATTTGTCTGTTTAAACTTTTAGTGAACTGTTGATTGAGTTGATTTGTAATCCAATTATTCATTTTATAGTAAATGAGAAATATATAGTATACTTTAGCGGACTCCCGGCCGCATTTTGAAATTCCCGTATAATAAATATGCGGAGAATAGCACTCCTCCCGACTACTCAGAGGTGCGCACTTTTATGTTTTGCAAGACTGTATTTCCATCTTACGGACTTGGAGGAACAAAAAAAAGTTCCTCAAAATTTTGTTTTTGTTGATATGTACGTGTATTGTAGTATAAAAATTGCTCATTTTGTCTGTGTTATTATCTGTAATTCTGCTGTATACTTTTTTGTAACAATGTACACAATCTGGCTATATATACATGTATGAGTACGCATCTTATTGACGGTATACTGTCATGTTTTTGCTCCGTGAATTTCTACACCTGATCTCTTCTCCTTGCTTATTGATATTTAAATTTTGGCGCGTGTCATTTGACTATCTGTTGCCCACCCCATTATGCTCGCCATCACGATTATTTACCGCACATACTGCATCTATTATGTTAATGTGGATTTCTGCGCGCCCGGACCCATTTAAATGGTTTTGTTTTGATCAACCTACATTCCATAGCGCCTTTTTTGTCATTCATGGCGAGTCTTTTAATCCCTTCGAGGCTATGCATGCTTGTGAATTCCACAATAGATACACAGGTGTTGTGATTACCGGTCGCAATAATAATAATATGTCTATCATTGATTTGATTGTACATGGTATATTTGATCATAAATGACTACACCCGTTAACACTAATTTAAAGATTATTTCATTGAATGTTAGGGGGATTGGGAATCTCAAGAAACGGACGAGTATTTTCAATTGGTGCAAAAATACCAATGCTGATTTAATTCTGCTTCTGGAGACTCACAGCACTGTCAAGGTTGAAACTCAATGGCAGCAAGAATGGGGAGGGAACATTTTATTTTCACATGGTACCAATAACAGTAAAGGGGTTGCTATCGTTTTTCGTAAGGGCAATAACATTGATGTCACTGATATTTATAATGACGATGATGGTAGAATTTTATGTATTAATGTTGTCAAAGATGACATGAAGTTTGTTGTGGTTAATATTTATGCCCCCAATATTGAAAACATGCAGATAAAGTTCTATATTGATCTTAATAACTACTTTAACGACAACAATTTTGATGAGAAAGAGCGTATTATTATTGGTGGTGACTTTAATTGTATTCTGAATGCTAAGATTGATAAGAAAGGTGGGATTATAAAAATCAAGGATGCAGTTGTCGACAAAATTTCTGATATTATGGATAATTTGGATTTAATTGATATATGGAGATTTCAGCATCCTAACTGTAGCAGATTTACATGGCGTCAACCAAACCCTCTTATTCAATGTAGACTTGATTTCTTTCTCACTAGTAATAATCTAAATGAGTATATGACACACACTGATATTATACCAGGTATTAGAACTGATCACTCCGCTATTGTTATGAATGTTCAATTACATAAAGACCCTATCCGTGGTCCCGGTCATTGGAAGTTCAATAATTCGTATCTTGATGATGATGATTACATAAAAAATATGAATAAAAACTTGACTGATTGGCTTAATGATCCATCTTTACCTGACATTCAAGTGAAATGGGAATGGATTAAGTTTAAGGTTAGGGAGATGACTATAAAACACTCAAAGATGAAATCCTTACAACAGAAGAATAAAATCCATGAGCTTACCACGAAACTTAAGTCACTTGAGATATCATTGGCTGACAATCCATCAGAAATTACATTGGCCGATATTCAGGTTGTAAGGAATGAGTTGGAAGAGTTGGACTCGAAAATTATTGATGGTATTATTGTTCGTTCTAGAATCAAGTGGTCTGAAAAAGGGGAGAAGAGTAATAAATATTTTTTGAGTTTGGAGAAGAGAAACTGCAAGAAGAAACAATGCAAGAAATTAATTTTGGATAATGGCATTGAGGTTAATAACCCTAATGAAATTCTAAATGCACAATGTGAGTACTATAAGAACATTTATGAATCCAAAGTTGACAAAGATGCATGTTCCAATAATATTTTTCTGCAGGGTAATGTAACACCCACACTTGATAATGATGACATGTTGAAATGTGAAGGTAATGTCACTCAGGTGGAATTATTTAATGTTCTTAACAAAATGCCTAAGAATAAAAGCCCAGGTAACGATGGACTTTCTTGTGAATGGTATTTACAATTCTGGAATAAAATTGGTGTTTTCTTGGTTAAAGTACTCAACAGAGGTTTAAGAAGAGGTCAAATGTCATCCTCTCAAAGACAAGCTGTTATTACATTGATTGAGAAAGAGGGTAAGGATAGATGTAATTTAAAGAACTGGAGACCTATTTCATTGCTGAATGTTGACTATAAAATGGTGTCAAAAGCTCTCGCAATGAGAGTTGAGAGTGTTATTCATAAATTAATTCATATTGACCAAAGTGGTTTTGTCAAGGGCAGAAACATTGCAGAATCTGTTCGAACTATTCAAGATATTATTGATTACACTAAATATAAGAATATCCCCGGTTTATTGCTCTTTTTAGATTTTGAGAAGGCATTCGACTCGCTTGAGTGGAATTTCATTTTTGCAGCCCTTAAACACTTCAATTTTGGTCCTGATTTTGTTAATCATGTGAAAGCATTGTATAGTAATATAAGTAGCTGTATTTTGAATAATGGCCTAACCTCTAAATATTTTTCTGTACATAGAGGGGTGAGGCAGGGCGATCCGCTGAGTTCTTTTTTATTTATTTTAGCGATAGAACTCCTATCAAACTCAATTCGTGGTAACCCATTAATCTCTGGTATTTTAATTAACAACATTGAATTGAAATTAATCCAATATGCTGACGACACAACATGTGTTATGGATGGGGTTGACTCTGCCAATACACTCTTGAAGCTTCTTGATTCTTTTACCAAGGTTTCTGGCTTAAAATTGAATGCCAGTAAATCAAAGGGCCTATGGATTGGTTCAAAGAGAATGAGTATAGACAAGCCGCTAAACATTGATTGGCCAACAAAACCGATAAAGGCTTTGGGTGTATTTTTCTCATATGATGAAAAGGCAGCTGAGGACATGAATTTTGGCCCAAAATTAAAGCAGGTAAAAACCATTCTTAATATATGGAAAGGTAGAAGGTTAACAATTGCTGGTAAAATTATTTTGATCAAGACTTTTGCTCTCTCCAAGTTTATATATTTGGCCTCCGTTTGTCATATTCCAGATTATATAATACAGCAAATAGATAAAGTCATATATGAATTTCTGTGGAAAGGTGGTAAAGGTCTTATAAAGAGGCGTACACTTATCGGTGATATTGATGAAGGTGGTTTAAAAATGATCGATGTGAAATCAATATTCAAGGCTCAAAAGATTAAGTGGGTAAATAAATACCTTAACACTTCAGCTGCATGGAAATCAATTCTGAATGAGTATATCGCTCCATTTGGTGGTGAGTTAATATTCCATTGTAATATTCATCCAACTCAAATTCATAAATGGAATAATATTCCAATATTTTATAAGGATATGCTGAAGTCGTATTTTGATTTTATTATGCCTGACAAGAATGGTCATCTTCAACAATGTGTATGGAATAACCAATATATTTGTATCAATCATAAGCCTTTTTACTATAAGCATTTTTCCAGGTGTGGTATGAATATGATCTCTGATTTATATAATACAAATGGTAAAATTATTCCCTTTGATGTTTGGACTAAACGTGGGGTTGCTAATAAATATTACATGAATTGGAGAAGCATTGTTGATGCTATTCCAGCTTCTTGGAAGCAAGATTTTAAAAGTGGCTTTAAACGGGACCTTTGTAAAAAAAAAGGTTTCATATTGACGCACGAGAATAATGAGTCTCACATTGACAATATGACATCCAAAATCATCTATCGTATTCTAGTCCAGAAAATTCAGGAACCTCCTACATCCCAGGTGAAATACAAAAATGAGCTTAATGTGTTTGACAATGAATGGAGTAGTATTTACCTTATGCCGTTTAAGGCATGTCATGATGTTAGGACAAGAATTTTCCAATACAAGATTCATTTGAATTGCTTAATGACTAATAGTAGATTATTTAAGATGAAAATTGTTGACAATGTGAATTGTACTTTATGCAGTAACTTCCCTGAGACTTTAAAGCATATTTTTTGGGATTGCCATTAACATCTGGGACGAATTTAAAATATGGTTTGATTTCAACATGAATTTTAATATTGTTCTTGATTACAAGAAAATACTGGTTGGCATTGGCAAAGGAGGAGACTGTAGTGCATTAATTAACTTATGCCTAATACTTATCAAAAAGGTTATCTATGATAGCAGATATCAAAATCGAATACCTTCAATTCTTGCATTTAAGTATTTAATTAAGTTTCATTATAAACTTGAGAAACAGATCTCTACCAGCAACAACACAATGTATAAATTCATTGATAAATGGACAAAATTAGAAAAGTTTTGTGAGGAGTAAAAAAACCAATTGTATATAAGCTTTATTTTTAAGCTTTATTTTATACTTATTGATGTGCTTATTCATATAACCCAGGAGTGTATACTGTATGTTATATTATCTTTCTATTACCGTATTGTAACTGTATGTGATTTGTTTTTATGTTTTTTGAGCGAAATAAAAACAGTAAAGAGAAAAAAAATGCAGTGGTAGGGTATACTTAAAGGAACTCCGAAAAAGAGATTCAATTCAGGAAATTATATTTAATATCCCTCCAAAAGTTCCTAGAGCCAAATTATATAAACTCATAAAACAATGTCATTTGTTACAAAAATAAAGACAAGAAAAAGTGACCCTAGTAAGATTCGAACTCACGGAAACTAATTTTAGAGACTAATTCATAGCGAATGCATTGCTAATAAAACCAAGGGTTTAGACCGTTTCGCCATAAAGACAGATATTGATTTTAGTGGAAACGAATTAATAACAAATACCTAATGCTTATTTTAATGGCGTTATTTCCCCAGTAAATCATAAATCTATGATATAAGGATCATAAAACTATGATCATGATGATATAAGGACAGAATATCGTCAAGTATTGCCTATGACTACCCCTTTTATACCTTCGGTTCAAACTTTATACGTTAGTTCAAGTAAGCAGTGTTGCTATAAATAGTGATTTGTGAACTAAAAAATTGACATGTACCGTCTCACATGACGCAAAATGACGCCCAGTCATGCGCCTGTGGCATAAGCTTGGCAATATCGTAAACCCTGGTTCGGGGAATACTTCCGGTCAAAAATACAAATTCACATTTCGTAAAAACTATAAACTAAACAAAAACTAAAAGGATTTCGTCGGCCATGAGGGTTTTAATTAGTAAATAATGGTTAATGGTTAAAGTTTTAAATATTATACCGTTGAACCCTTGTGATCTGAAGAGCAATTTGAGATATCGTTTGTCAAAATAGGAACATGTTCAAATTTTGACCCCAAAAGCAAAGGTCAACGGACCTTTTCACAATTTGCTTAATATCTCAGTAACCACACATCGGAAGTGGGGCAAACCAGGGACAATCGAATGGAGAGACAAGAAACTATTGTACTATTATATAAGTATGCGTGTTGCGGGGGTACAAATATCATCAGTTGAGTAAGCATATACATTCATAAATGGGCACTGGTACAAATATCAGCAATCTACTGCACGACTCGCTGTGTGTCTTGCTCGATACGGATGGACCCTTAGTCAAGTGAAAGCTCGACATGACTGTGAAGTAGGGTACAAATGTGATTTTATTGTTGAAAATCATGGATGAGTATAAGTCTAGATTCACACCACCGGGTGCCAAAATGGCACTCTTGGGCAATTTTTTTGTATTGACGTCTTAAGCCACACAGCCTTTAACGATTATGTTATAATAATGACAAATATATTTGCAACACAAACATATCATAGAATCAAATTCAGGCTAATGACGCAATCGTTTTTATCTGAGCATTTTTAGTGTCTTAGCTGTTCTCAATGTTGTTAGTTTCAAAATATAAGTCTTTTTGCTTCTATTTCCAGCTTATTTTGAATCACTTTACCCGCAATGTTGTGCTATCTCACAGTGTTTCCAAATTAATGGAGGCCTACCCTTATGAAAATGTAATCACTTGAAAATGGTTGCGCAAGCTTGCAGAATGGTTGTACAAGCTTGCAGAATGGTTGTACAAGCTTGCAGCAACCTTTTGCAAGCAAGTTTGCAAGCACACGCTGCAAGCATTCGCAAGTTGCAACCATTTGCAAGCAAATTTGCAAGCACACGCTGCAAGCACTTATCAGATTACAGGTTGCAGCAACCTTTCGCAAGCAAGTTTGCAAGCACTCGCTGCAAGCATTTGTAGGTTGCTGGTTGCAGCAACCATTCGCAAGCAAGTTTGCAAGCACACGCTGCAAGCATTTGTAGGTTGCTGGTTGCAGCAACCTTTCGCAAGCAAGTTTGCAAGCATTTGTAGGTTGCTGGTTGCAGCAACCTTTTGCAAGCAAGTTTGCAAGCACACGCTGCAAGCATTTGTAGGTTGCTGGTTGCAGCAACCTTTCACAAGCAAGTTTGCAAGCACACGCTGCAAGCATTTGTAGGTTGCTGGTTGCAGCAACCTTTCGCAAGCAAGTTTGCAAGCACACGCTGCAAGCATTTGTAGGTTGCTGGTTGTCCCTTATAAAATAGACGCGATCATATTATGATCGTAACTAATACGATCTTAAATTATGGTCGTAACGATCTAATTGTTGTTGTAAATGATAAACATGATCGCTTATGATCGGGTGTTTCAATACGATCGTATTTTGGATCGTTTTCAAAACGACCATGCTCGTATTTTACAATCATATTTCACGATTATGATCGTGTTTTAGATTGTTTTCAAAACAACCTTATCATTAGGGAGGCCTATGCTCGTCAAAAATTTCAGAATCATCATCGCAAAATATGGATAGACTATGTATTATATCGACTAAAACAACCTCGTAAAATAAGATTGTATAATTTTGTGCAGACTAAAATAAAACAAGTTCGCAAAATATGATTGTAATAATTATAATAATAAAATCATAATAATTATATCATTGTATTTTTTCTTATTTTTTTAAATAGGCCTAGCCCTCTAGTACTAGTATAATAGTATAGTCTCACCTTTCCTGGTAAATAGTATTGATTGAATTACTAGGGCCTAGGGTTGTCCAGTTTCGCATTTTCGAGCGGTGCCCTTCACCATATACCAAAATGTTGACAGGTGTTGCTACGTCATCTGGCCCAAATACGGCGACACTCGCGGGAGTGGACGAGGCCTGGTTTCAAATGAAGGTAAGTTGAATATTTTGTACTTTCTAGTCGAAATACGTTCATATTTAATATTAAAAACCCTTCTGAGAGACGATTAAACAAATCTGATTCCAGAATATCGTCGATTTAATAGAGTAATTTTGATCGTAAATCGAGCATGCTAAACCAGTCGTAACCCTTCCGAATTTGACATCCATGTTCATGATGTTACGAATCTATTTTTCAAATATCTTTTTACTACCGTTTACGTTTACGTTTACGTTGATACTTAGCAGGATCCACAAATAGGACGTGAATGCCAAGGGTGCTGGTGTTGATCTCGTGCAGTGCAGAAATACTGGTGCTAACACTAAAACTGGAACAAAATATTGACGAATAGAGGGTGCGGACGATGAGAGCAGACTGTTGAACTCAAAGGGAGTGCTGGACTTGACGAAGTGCGAGTAAAATTTCAGCTGTAAATTACAGGCTGGACAAGACTCCTCCCCTGAAGGCTCCCAGGGTAGGTGCAGTCAGTACTGCGCCAGGGAGAGAGTTCCAGATGATGATTGTCCTTGGGAAGAATGAATTCCCGTATAGTTGGGTGCGGCTGGTGATTCTCTGGAATTTGCTAGGATGGTAGTTCCTGGTGTTACTCACAATCATAGGTGATAGGTAGCTGATTGGATTGATGGCAACCAGTTTATGTTGGATCTTGTACAATAGGGCCAGGCTAGCAGCATTTCTTCTCCATTCAAGGGATTTCCATTCCAGCTCTTGCAACATGGAGGTGACACTGTCTCTACGCCAGTATCTTTGAGTGACAAATCTGACGGCTTGACGCTGGGTCCTTTCCACTTTGTTGATGGATTTTTTTTGTATGAGGGCTCCAGACTGTGTTGCAAGTACTCCAAATGTATGCCTGTTGGCAAATCCTTTGTGGGCAGTCCCTAATTAGGTTGCTGAAGGGTCTGACCAACTTTAGCGGTTGTTGCATCCTGATACTATATTTAACTTAAAGATGTCCATCGTTTTGTCTAAACTTGAACCGTTAGTAACCCGTTTGAAGAAATAAATCGTCTGATCCACATGTATTTACCTGATCCACGTCGACCATGCGTCTCATTTCTGTGTTGGGCGAAATGGATTGGCGCATGTTTGCCGGCACGTGCTTTCAAGACGGCGCAGTCAGGATTTGTTTTGTTTTGATTTGTTTAGTTTTATGGGCGAGGGGTTGGGGAATAGGGGACCCGGGCGGGAAGGGGGTCTGGGGAGGTGGAAGGGGGTCTGGGAAGTTGTAAAAGCCCAACAAATACTTTGAATTTTTTTTTAAAAATCTTCCAATTATTTTTTAATATTTGTTTTTTTTAACTTTAAAACAGGCTTTTAAAGTGCGTAACAACGTCATTCTAGATGGGCCGGCAAGAGCAACAGTAAAACCGAAAGATGTAACGTACTTGTAAACAAATGGGAATTGACCAATTGCAGCCCTATATTATAATCACGCCGCATTGCGTCTGTTGGAACGCCATGCAAGGACCAGGGGTTAAAATACCTTTTTAGCTATGAGGGCTATTTTGAACAAATTGTGCCAATATTAATCGCCCCCTTTAGTACAATTTTACCATAGGCCAATTATTTCTTAAGGGGCTATTTTATGAAAACTGGGGGCTAATCGCCCTTCGCTCCCATGCATGGGGTCAATTACTAATCCTAGTATTACTAGTTTACAATACGTCACATCTTTCGGTTTTACTTTGCCTTGCCATCGTGAATGACTGTTGCGGCCCTATAATCATAATGACTGAATGATAAACACCAGTCCCATGGGACGCTGGAGAACCGTATAGCAGTACGCTGTGATCGACAAATCTTTGTTTTGATTAGGCCTATAGATACTATATATAGTCGGATTAATAATTGAACAAACACTTAGGAGCAGCGTATTGCGTACATTGCGTGAAGCGCGCATAGCTGTAAGTGTGATAATTTAGGGCGCTGTCACCTTTATGCTGCGTGCATGTTGTTTATAGTTCAATTATTAATTTGACTATCGGTTGGACCTTTTTTAATTTCTTCTTATTTTTTCCCTTGAAAATGACCAGTATTAATAATAAAGATCTGTGTAATTATTTTTGCCAACATTTTGAACAAGGTCAGTTTGGTCCGCAACTGGGTTTTTGGTTTTTGTGTGTGTTTGCTATTTTGACAAAATATGGCTCCTGGAGGATAAGGGTATTTTTTTAGCAAATAGTGCAAAAGGATCACCATTACTAGCGTGGTATTATTGCATGATTGGTTGCGAAACTCGGAGAACATGAGGCTCGTTTTATTTCATGGTTCGGGAGTTTTGGTTAACACAAAACCTGCTCTAAATGCTCAGGACTAAAGTAAATCTATTACCAAGATGTCCCCCTTTTAAATATTTTTTAAAAAAAGAAAGGAAAAAAAATGAAGAAAATCATAGAATCCCTGGTGCGCGAGGGGACGAGAAACTGCTTTATTTTTTTACTTGGCCTAACATTCAACATAATGTATGAAGTTCAGGGGTATGTATCATCACGGAGTTATGGTAGTTAACACTTTCCACATGGCTATTACTAGATTTACCCTATACAAAAAAGATTTGTCAGAAACCTTTCCCAATTTTCAAAAGTCTATCTCAAGGATTACTGAACCAATACTTGTAATTTCAATGCATTTCAATATTTTCACATGGTGATTCCAAATATGGTTAACAATTTTGACATTTTTTAAACATTTTGTGAAATTTTGGAATGTCCTCTTCAGCTGCCTGCCGCGTGGACTTAATTTAATTATATTACTCAATTTTGGCACTACATGTATAACTAATGCACTTATCAATTGCTTCCCTGACTCAGGGGATTCGGTCCGGGACGTACAAATTGCCAAAGTGACGTCCCTGGTACAGTTGTGTACGGGCCCTGCAGGGCGGGGCAACATTTTGTGTACGTCCCCGCTACAGGGGTCGGGACAAAGTGTATGGTCCCGGCCCCCCATAGCCGGGACAAAGTGTATACACCACAGCTACTGTTCCGGTGTATACATTTTGTGTACCTAAGCGTGTGTCCCCGCTATGTATGTGTACACCCCGGCTATGGCCCGGGTGTACATGTGTACCCTAGCGTACGCCCCGCTACACTGCCCTGCCATTGCCCCGGCTTATTTTTTAGTGATGTACGCCCTCGCTACACGCCCCAGCTAGCGGGGGCACCTTTTGTACATGCTCTGGTACACACCCCCGCATAGCCGAGCAACTTTTTTGTACGATTGCGTACGGTCCCCGTATGGTCCTCGCCATGCCCCGGGCCGGGGATGCAATTGATAAGTGCATTAATGTATGTATAGTGTTTTAACGCAAGAATATCTTTGCACATGATGATGATTTGGTTTAAAATTTTAAAAAATAAGAATGCTGTTTTCACCATTTGCCTAACCCTTTGTATGGATTTTCTTTTCTTGCAGTATGTGCTGTCATTGTCAACCAGCTCAAGATCAAGCCTTCAGATGTGAACAGAGATATGAAAAGTGCTACTCTATCGGGCCCATGGCAGGCAGCAGAATCATTAAACGTTTTGAAGATGGGATCTGACAGTTCATTATTCTACAGTAAAGCAAAACTTTTTGGGTTTTGAACAGGAAGAGAAATAAGATACTGTTACTGAAGCTATTTCATCAAGTTTACAGCCTAATAAAAGTGGCTATAAAAAAAATTCTGAAAAAAGTGGGGGGAAGTGTTAGGGTTAACGAGCAATTTTTTTGAATTTTTTTTTTCTTCAAAAATTTTCTAAGTTTCGTTAATATAACCCTAACACTACCATATACCCCAAAATACCACGACTGGGCACGTTGGTACCACCCGGCGTGGAAGTTTTTTGATGAAAAAATGGACCCAATACATACAGTCTGGGCTATACACTGCCCAGAACTGTGTGCCAGAGCCGTGGTGAAGTGTGGAATCCCTCGCCTGTGGTGCGAGAGGTCCCTGGATCAAATCCGGGGGGGATCGGGGGGATATTTTGGTCGATTTTCCGCGTTGAAGAAAAAATTCTGAAAAAAGTGGGGGGAAGTGTTAGGGTTAACGAGCAATTTTTTTTTTCTTCAAAAATTTTCTAAGTTTCGTTAATATAACCCTAACACTACCATATACCCCAAAATACCACGACTGGGCACGTTGGTACCACCCGGCGTGGAAGTTTTTTGATGAAAAAAATGGACCCAATACATACAGTCTGGGCTATACACTGCCCAGAACTGTGTGCCAGAGCCGTGGTGAAGTGTGGAATCCCTCGCCTGTGGTGCGAGAGGTCCCTGGATCAAATCCCGGGGGGATCGGGGGATATTTTGGTCGATTTTCCGCGTTGAAGAAAAAATTCTGAAAAAAGTGGGGGGAAGTGTTAGGGTTAACGAGCAATTTTTTTGAATTTTTTTTTTCTTCAAAAATTTTCTAAGTTTCGTTAATATAACGAGCAATTTTTTTGAATTTTTTTTTTCTTCAAAAATTTTCTAAGTTTCGTTAATTTAACGAGCAATTTTTTTGAATTTTTTTTTTCTTCAAAAATTTTCTTAGTTTCGTTAATTTAACGAGCAATTTTTTTGAATTTTTTTTTTCTTCAAAATTTTTCTAAGTTTCGTTAATATAACCCTAACACTACCATATACCCCAAAATACCACGACTGGGCACGTTGGTACCACCCGGCGTGGAAGTTTTTTGATGAAAAAATGGACCCAATACATACAGTCTGGGCTATACACTGCCCAGAACTGTGTGCCAGAGCCGTGGTGAAGTGTGGAATCCCTCGCCTGTGGTGCGAGAGGTCCCTGGATCAAATCCCGGGGGGATCGGGGGGATATTTTGGTCGATTTTCCGCGTTGAAGAAAAAATTCTGAAAAAAGTGGGGGGAAGTGTTAGGGTTAATATTAATTAAGCAAATGTGTTTGTATTATTTCACAGGAATTTTTCTCAGATTGCATCTATATTCAGCCAAGGACAAATATCTGCATTCATAGAGATGTCAGGTTCTTGCCATCTCAGTTAGAATCATGATGGGTATAGTATGCAAATATTGAAGTGTGATAAGTAAAACATACCCATTATACCGAGTGTGATGGAATAATCTCAATTTGTCCGAGTGATATGGTTTTACTATTGCTCAAAAGCATACAATGCTTTATATAATATTATATTACACTCTATGATTTCTAGCCATGTGATAGTAAAAACTATGGCTAGCAGAATGACATTTCATTCACTAGTTAGGAAGAATCTACCCGTAACTCATGATGATGTGCGCATCGCATGATCAACAAACCAATTAAAATGCGTAGTATTAAGTATTTTATGTCCACTGTTTATTCCGTACGGGACGTCTGATAAGATATAGCCACTTTTAGACTTAGTCTAGTACTATATAATCAAAACAAAGATTTGTGGATCACAGCGTATGATTCTCCAGCGTCATGGGACTGGTGCGTGTCATGCGTAACAACGTATTCTAGATGGGCCGGCAAGGGCAACAGTAAAACCGAAAGATGTAACGTACTTGTAAACAAATGGGAATTGACCAATTGCAGCCCTATATTATAATCACGCCGCATTGCGACTGTTGGAACGCCATGCAAGGACCAGGGGTTAAAATACCATTTTAGCTATGAGGGCTATTTTGAACAAATTGTGCCAATATTAATCGCCCCCTTTAGTACATTTTACCATAGGCCAATTATTTCTTAAGGGGCTATTTTATGAAAACTGGGGGCTAATCGCCCTTCGCTCCCATGCATGGGGTCAATTACTAATCCTAGTATTACTAGTTTACAATACGTCACATCTTTCGGTTTTACTTTGCCTTGCCATCGTGAATGACTGTTGCGGCCCTATAATCATAATGACTGAGTGATAAAAACCAGTCCCATGAGACGCTGGAGAACCGTATAGCAGTACGCTGTGATCGACAAATCTTTGTTTTGATTAGGCCTATAGATACTATATATAGTCGGATTTATAATTGAACGAACACTTAGGAGCAGCGTATTGCGTACATTGCGTGAAGCGCGCATAGCTGTAAGTGTGATAATTTAGGGCGCTGTCACCTTTATGCTGCGTGCATGTTGTTTATAGTTCAATTATTAATTTGACTATCGGTTGGACCTTTTTTAATTTCTTCTTATTTTTTCCCTTGAAAATGACCAGTATTAATAATAAAGATCTGTGTAATTATTTTTGCCAACATTTTGAACAAGGTCAGTTTGGTCCGCAACTGGGTTTTTGGTTTTTGTGTGTGTTTGCTATTTTGACAAAATATGGCTCCTGGAGGATAAGGGTATTTTTTTAGCAAACAGTGCAAAAGGATCACCATTACTAGCGTGGTATTATTGCATGATTGGTTGCGAAACTCGGAGAACATGAGGCTCGTTTTATTTCATGGTTCTGGAGTTTTGGTTAACACAAAACCTGCTCTAAATGCTCAGGACTAAAGTAAATCTATTACCAAGATGTCCCCCTTTTAAATATTTTTTAAAAAAAGAAAGGAAAAAAAATGAAGAAAATCATAGAATCCCTGGTGCGCGAGGGGACGAGAAACTGCTTTATTTTTTTACTTGGCCTAACATTCAACATAATGTATGAAGTTCAGGGGTATGTATCATCACGAGTTATGGTAGTTAACACTTTCCACATGGCTATTACTAGATTTACCCTATACAAAAAAGATTTGTCAGAAACCTTTCCCAATTTTCAAAAGTCTATCTCAAGGATTACTGAACCAATACTTGTAATTTCAATGCATTTCAATATTTTCACATGGTGATTCCAAATATGGTTAACAATTTTGACATTTTTTAAACATTTTGTGAAATTTTGGAATGTCCTCTTCAGCTGCCTGCCGCGTGGACTTAATTTAATTATATTACTCAATTTTGGCACTACATGTATAACTAATGCACTTATCAATTGCTTCCCTGACTCAGGGGATTCGGTCCGGGACGTACAAATTGCCAAAGTGACGTCCCTGGTACAGTTGTGTACGGTCCCTGCAGGGCGGGGCAACATTTTGTGTACGTCCCCGCAACAGGGGTCGGGACAAAGTGTATGGTCCCGGCCCCCCATAGCCGGGACAAAGTGTATACACCACAGCTACTGTTCCGGTGTATACAATTTGTGTACCTAAGCGTGTGTCCCCGCTATGTATGTGTACACCCCGGCTATGGCCCGGGTGTACATGTGTACCCTAGCGTACGCCCCGCTACACTGCCCTGCCATTGCCCCGGCTTATTTTTTAGTGATGTACGCCCTCGCTACACGCCCCAGCTAGCGGGGGCACCTTTTGTACATGCTCTGGTACACACCCCCGCATAGCCGAGCAACTTTTTTGTACGATTGCGTACGGTCCCCGCATGGTCCTCGCCATGCCCTGGGCCGGGGATGCAATTGATAAGTGCATTAATGTATGTATAGTGTTTTAACGCAAGAATATCTTTGCACATGATGATGATTTGGTTTAAAATTTAAAAAAATAAGAATGCTGTTTTCACCATTTGCCTAACCCTTTGTATGGATTTTCTTTTCTTGCAGTATGTGCTGTCATTGTCAACCAGCTCAAGATCAAGCCTTCAGATGTGAACAGAGATATGAAAAGTGCTACTCTATCGGGCCCATGGCAGGCAGCAGAATCATTAAACGTTTTGAAGATGGGATCTGACAGTTCATTATTCTACAGTAAAGCAAAACTTTTTGGGTTTTGAACAGGAAGAGAAATAAGATACTGTTACTGAAGCTCTTTCATCAAGTTTACAGCCTAATAAAAGTGGCTATAACCCTAACACTACCATATACCCCAAAATACCACGACTGGGCACGTTGGTACCACCCGGCGTGGAAGTTTTTTGATGAAAAAATGGACCCAATACATACAGTCTGGGCTATACACTGCCCAGAACTGTGTGCCAGAGCCGTGGTGAAGTGTGGAATCCCTCGCCTGTGGTGCGAGAGGTCCCTGGATCAAATCCCGGGGGGATCGGGGGGATATTTTGGTCGATTTTCCGCGTTGAAGAAAAAATTCTGAAAAAAGTGGGGGGAAGTGTTAGGGTTAACGAGCAATTTTTTTGAATTTTTTTTTTCTTCAAAAAATTTCTAAGTTTCGTTAATATAACCCTAACACTACCATATACCCCAAAATACCACGACTGGGCACGTTGGTACCACCCGGCGTGGAAGTTTTTTGATGAAAAAATGGACCCAATACATACAGTCTGGGCTATACACTGCCCAGAACTGTGTGCCAGAGCCGTGGTGAAGTGTGGAATCCCTCGCCTGTGGTGCGAGAGGTCCCTGGATCAAATCCCGGGGGGATCGGGGGGATATTTTGGTCGATTTTCCGCGTTGAAGAAAAAATTCTGAAAAAAGTGGGGGGAAGTGTTAGGGTTAACGAGCAATTTTTTTGAATTTTTTTTTTCTTCAAAAATTTTCTAAGTTTCGTTAATATAACCCTAACACTACCATATACCCCAAAATACCACGACTGGGCACGTTGGTACCACCCGGCGTGGAAGTTTTTTGATGAAAAAATGGACCCAATACATACAGTCTGGGCTATACACTGCCCAGAACTGTGTGCCAGAGCCGTGGTGAAGTGTGGAATCCCTCGCCTGTGGTGCGAGAGGTCCCTGGATCAAATCCCGGGGGGATCGGGGGGATATTTTGGTCGATTTTCCGCGTTGAAGAAAAAATTCTGAAAAAAGTGGGGGGGAAGTGTTAGGGTTAATATTAATTAAGCAAATGTGTTTGTATTATTTCACAGGAATTTTTCTCAGATTGCATCTATATTCAGCCAAGGACAAATATCTGCATTCATAGAGATGTCAGGTTCTTGCCATCTCAGTTAGAATCATGATGGGTATAGTATGCAAATATTGAAGTGTGATAAGTAAAACATACCCATTATACCGAGTGTGATGGAATAATCTCAATTTGTCCGAGTGATATGGTTTTACTATTGCTCAAAAGCATACAATGCTTTATATAATATTATATTACACTCTATGATTTCTAGCCATGTGATAGTAAAAACTATGGCTAGCAGAATGACATTTCATTCACTAGTTAGGAAGAATCTACCCGTAACTCATGATGATGTGCGCATCGCATGATCAACAAACCAATTAAAATGCGTAGTATTAAGTATTTTATGTCCACTGTTTATTCCGTACGGGACGTCTGATAAGATATAGCCACTTTTAGACTTAGTCTAGTACTATATAATCAAAACAAAGATTTGTGGATCACAGCGTATGATTCTCCAGCGTCATGGGACTGGTGCGTGTCATGCGTAACAACGTATTCTAGATGGGCCGGCAAGGGCAACAGTAAAACCGAAAGATGTAACGTACTTGTAAACAAATGGGAATTGACCAATTGCAGCCCTATATTATAATCACGCCGCATTGCGACTGTTGGAACGCCATGCAAGGACCAGGGGTTAAAATACCATTTTAGCTATGAGGGCTATTTTGAACAAATTGTGCCAATATTAATCGCCCCCTTTAGTACATTTTACCATAGGCCAATTATTTCTTAAGGGGCTATTTTATGAAAACTGGGGGCTAATCGCCCTTCGCTCCCATGCATGGGGTCAATTACTAATCCTAGTATTACTAGTTTACAATACGTCACATCTTTCGGTTTTACTTTGCCTTGCCATCGTGAATGACTGTTGCGGCCCTATAATCATAATGACTGAGTGATAAAAACCAGTCCCATGAGACGCTGGAGAACCGTATAGCAGTACGCTGTGATCGACAAATCTTTGTTTTGATTAGGCCTATAGATACTATATATAGTCGGATTTATAATTGAACAAACACTTAGGAGCAGCGTATTGCGTACATTGCGTGAAGCGCGCATAGCTGTAAGTGTGATAATTTAGGGCGCTGTCACCTTTATGCTGCGTGCATGTTGTTTATAGTTCAATTATTAATTTGACTATCGGTTGGACCTTTTTTAATTTCTTCTTATTTTTTCCCTTGAAAATGACCAGTATTAATAATAAAGATCTGTGTAATTATTTTTGCCAACATTTTGAACAAGGTCAGTTTGGTCCGCAACTGGGTTTTTGGTTTTTGTGTGTGTTTGCTATTTTGACAAAATATGGCTCCTGGAGGATAAGGGTATTTTTTTAGCAAACAGTGCAAAAGGATCACCATTACTAGCGTGGTATTATTGCATGATTGGTTGCGAAACTCGGAGAACATGAGGCTCGTTTTATTTCATGGTTCTGGAGTTTTGGTTAACACAAAACCTGCTCTAAATGCTCAGGACTAAAGTAAATCTATTACCAAGATGTCCCCCTTTTAAATATTTTTTAAAAAAAGAAAGGAAAAAAAATGAAGAAAATCATAGAATCCCTGGTGCGCGAGGGGACGAGAAACTGCTTTATTTTTTTACTTGGCCTAACATTCAACATAATGTATGAAGTTCAGGGGTATGTATCATCACGAGTTATGGTAGTTAACACTTTCCACATGGCTATTACTAGATTTACCCTATACAAAAAAGATTTGTCAGAAACCTTTCCCAATTTTCAAAAGTCTATCTCAAGGATTACTGAACCAATACTTGTAATTTCAATGCATTTCAATATTTTCACATGGTGATTCCAAATATGGTTAACAATTTTGACATTTTTTAAACATTTTGTGAAATTTTGGAATGTCCTCTTCAGCTGCCTGCCGCGTGGACTTAATTTAATTATATTACTCAATTTTGGCACTACATGTATAACTAATGCACTTATCAATTGCTTCCCTGACTCAGGGGATTCGGTCCGGGACGTACAAATTGCCAAAGTGACGTCCCTGGTACAGTTGTGTACGGTCCCTGCAGGGCGGGGCAACATTTTGTGTACGTCCCCGCAACAGGGGTCGGGACAAAGTGTATGGTCCCGGCCCCCCATAGCCGGGACAAAGTGTATACACCACAGCTACTGTTCCGGTGTATACAATTTGTGTACCTAAGCGTGTGTCCCCGCTATGTATGTGTACACCCCGGCTATGGCCCGGGTGTACATGTGTACCCTAGCGTACGCCCCGCTACACTGCCCTGCCATTGCCCCGGCTTATTTTTTAGTGATGTACGCCCTCGCTACACGCCCCAGCTAGCGGGGGCACCTTTTGTACATGCTCTGGTACACACCCCCGCATAGCCGAGCAACTTTTTTGTACGATTGCGTACGGTCCCCGCATGGTCCTCGCCATGCCCTGGGCCGGGGATGCAATTGATAAGTGCATTAATGTATGTATAGTGTTTTAACGCAAGAATATCTTTGCACATGATGATGATTTGGTTTAAAATTTAAAAAAATAAGAATGCTGTTTTCACCATTTGCCTAACCCTTTGTATGGATTTTCTTTTCTTGCAGTATGTGCTGTCATTGTCAACCAGCTCAAGATCAAGCCTTCAGATGTGAACAGAGATATGAAAAGTGCTACTCTATCGGGCCCATGGCAGGCAGCAGAATCATTAAACGTTTTGAAGATGGGATCTGACAGTTCATTATTCTACAGTAAAGCAAAACTTTTTGGGTTTTGAACAGGAAGAGAAATAAGATACTGTTACTGAAGCTCTTTCATCAAGTTTACAGCCTAATAAAAGTGGCTATAACCCTAACACTACCATATACCCCAAAATACCACGACTGGGCACGTTGGTACCACCCGGCGTGGAAGTTTTTTGATGAAAAAATGGACCCAATACATACAGTCTGGGCTATACACTGCCCAGAACTGTGTGCCAGAGCCGTGGTGAAGTGTGGAATCCCTCGCCTGTGGTGCGAGAGGTCCCTGGATCAAATCCCGGGGGGATCGGGGGGATATTTTGGTCGATTTTCCGCGTTGAAGAAAAAATTCTGAAAAAAGTGGGGGGAAGTGTTAGGGTTAACGAGCAATTTTTTTGAATTTTTTTTTTCTTCAAAAAATTTCTAAGTTTCGTTAATATAACCCTAACACTACCATATACCCCAAAATACCACGACTGGGCACGTTGGTACCACCCGGCGTGGAAGTTTTTTGATGAAAAAATGGACCCAATACATACAGTCTGGGCTATACACTGCCCAGAACTGTGTGCCAGAGCCGTGGTGAAGTGTGGAATCCCTCGCCTGTGGTGCGAGAGGTCCCTGGATCAAATCCCGGGGGGATCGGGGGGATATTTTGGTCGATTTTCCGCGTTGAAGAAAAAATTCTGAAAAAAGTGGGGGGAAGTGTTAGGGTTAACGAGCAATTTTTTTGAATTTTTTTTTTCTTCAAAAATTTTCTAAGTTTCGTTAATATAACCCTAACACTACCATATACCCCAAAATACCACGACTGGGCACGTTGGTACCACCCGGCGTGGAAGTTTTTTGATGAAAAAATGGACCCAATACATACAGTCTGGGCTATACACTGCCCAGAACTGTGTGCCAGAGCCGTGGTGAAGTGTGGAATCCCTCGCCTGTGGTGCGAGAGGTCCCTGGATCAAATCCCGGGGGGATCGGGGGGATATTTTGGTCGATTTTCCGCGTTGAAGAAAAAATTCTGAAAAAAGTGGGGGGGAAGTGTTAGGGTTAATATTAATTAAGCAAATGTGTTTGTATTATTTCACAGGAATTTTTCTCAGATTGCATCTATATTCAGCCAAGGACAAATATCTGCATTCATAGAGATGTCAGGTTCTTGCCATCTCAGTTAGAATCATGATGGGTATAGTATGCAAATATTGAAGTGTGATAAGTAAAACATACCCATTATACCGAGTGTGATGGAATAATCTCAATTTGTCCGAGTGATATGGTTTTACTATTGCTCAAAAGCATACAATGCTTTATATAATATTATATTACACTCTATGATTTCTAGCCATGTGATAGTAAAAACTATGGCTAGCAGAATGACATTTCATTCACTAGTTAGGAAGAATCTACCCGTAACTCATGATGATGTGCGCATCGCATGATCAACAAACCAATTAAAATGCGTAGTATTAAGTATTTTATGTCCACTGTTTATTCCGTACGGGACGTCTGATAAGATATAGCCACTTTTAGACTTAGTCTAGTACTATATAATCAAAACAAAGATTTGTGGATCACAGCGTATGATTCTCCAGCGTCATGGGACTGGTGCGTGTCATGCGTAACAACGTATTCTAGATGGGCCGGCAAGGGCAACAGTAAAACCGAAAGATGTAACGTACTTGTAAACAAATGGGAATTGACCAATTGCAGCCCTATATTATAATCACGCCGCATTGCGACTGTTGGAACGCCATGCAAGGACCAGGGGTTAAAATACCATTTTAGCTATGAGGGCTATTTTGAACAAATTGTGCCAATATTAATCGCCCCCTTTAGTACATTTTACCATAGGCCAATTATTTCTTAAGGGGCTATTTTATGAAAACTGGGGGCTAATCGCCCTTCGCTCCCATGCATGGGGTCAATTACTAATCCTAGTATTACTAGTTTACAATACGTCACATCTTTCGGTTTTACTTTGCCTTGCCATCGTGAATGACTGTTGCGGCCCTATAATCATAATGACTGAATGATAAACACCAGTCCCATGGGACGCTGGAGAACCGTATAGCAGTACGCTGTGATCGACAAATCTTTGTTTTGATTAGGCCTATAGATACTATATATAGTCGGATTAATAATTGAACAAACACTTAGGAGCAGCGTATTGCGTACATTGCGTGAAGCGCGCATAGCTGTAAGTGTGATAATTTAGGGCGCTGTCACCTTTATGCTGCGTGCATGTTGTTTATAGTTCAATTATTAATTTGACTATCGGTTGGACCTTTTTTAATTTCTTCTTATTTTTTCCCTTGAAAATGACCAGTATTAATAATAAAGATCTGTGTAATTATTTTTGCCAACATTTTGAACAAGGTCAGTTTGGTCCGCAACTGGGTTTTTGGTTTTTGTGTGTGTTTGCTATTTTGACAAAATATGGCTCCTGGAGGATAAGGGTATTTTTTTAGCAAACAGTGCAAAAGGATCACCATTACTAGCGTGGTATTATTGCATGATTGGTTGCGAAACTCGGAGAACATGAGGCTCGTTTTATTTCATGGTTCTGGAGTTTTGGTTAACACAAAACCTGCTCTAAATGCTCAGGACTAAAGTAAATCTATTACCAAGATGTCCCCCTTTTAAATATTTTTTAAAAAAAGAAAGGAAAAAAAATGAAGAAAATCATAGAATCCCTGGTGCGCGAGGGGACGAGAAACTGCTTTATTTTTTTACTTGGCCTAACATTCAACATAATGTATGAAGTTCAGGGGTATGTATCATCACGGAGTTATGGTAGTTAACACTTTCCACATGGCTATTACTAGATTTACCCTATACAAAAAAGATTTGTCAGAAACCTTTCCCAATTTTCAAAAGTCTATCTCAAGGATTACTGAACCAATACTTGTAATTTCAATGCATTTCAATATTTTCACATGGTGATTCCAAATATGGTTAACAATTTTGACATTTTTTAAACATTTTGTGAAATTTTGGAATGTCCTCTTCAGCTGCCTGCCGCGTGGACTTAATTTAATTATATTACTCAATTTTGGCACTACATGTATAACTAATGCACTTATCAATTGCTTCCCTGACTCAGGGGATTCGGTCCGGGACGTACAAATTGCCAAAGTGACGTCCCTGGTACAGTTGTGTACGGTCCCTGCAGGGCGGGGCAACATTTTGTGTACGTCCCCGCTACAGGGGTCGGGACAAAGTGTATGGTCCCGGCCCCCCATAGCCGGGACAAAGTGTATACACCACAGCTACTGTTCCGGTGTATACATTTTGTGTACCTAAGCGTGTGTCCCCGCTATGTATGTGTACACCCCGGCTATGGCCCGGGTGTACATGTGTACCCTAGCGTACGCCCCGCTACACTGCCCTGCCATTGCCCCGGCTTATTTTTTAGAGATGTACGCCCTCGCTACACGCCCCAGCTAGCGGGGCACCTTTTGTACATGCTCTGGTACACGCCCCCGCATAGCCGAGCAACTTTTTTGTACGATTGCGTACGGTCCCCGTATGGTCCTCGCCATGCCCCGGGCCGGGGATGCAATTGATAAGTGCATTAATGTATGTATAGTGTTTTAACGCAAGAATATCTTTGCACATGATGATGATTTGGTTTAAAATTTTAAAAAATAAGAATGCTGTTTTCACCATTTGCCTAACCCTTTGTATGGATTTTCTTTTCTTGCAGTATGTGCTGTCATTGTCAACCAGCTCAAGATCAAGCCTTCAGATGTGAACAGAGATATGAAAAGTGCTACTCTATCGGGCCCATGGCAGGCAGCAGAATCATTAAACGTTTTGAAGATGGGATCTGACAGTTCATTATTCTACAGTAAAGCAAAACTTTTTGGGTTTTGAACAGGAAGAGAAATAAGATACTGTTACTGAAGCTATTTCATCAAGTTTACAGCCTAATAAAAGTGGCTTTAATATTAATTAAGCAAATGTGTTTGTATTATTTCACAGGAATTTTTCTCAGATTGCATCTATATTCAGCCAAGGACAAATATCTGCATTCATAGAGATGTCAGCTTCTTGCCATCTCAGTTAGAATCATGATGGGTATAGTATTGAAGTGTGATAAGTAAAACATACCCATTATACCGAGTGTGATGGAATAATCTCAATTTGTTCGAGTGATATAGTTTTACTATTGCTCAAAAGCATACATTACAATGCTTTATATAATATTATGTTACACTCTATGATTCCAAGCCATGTGATAGTAAAAACTATGGCTAGCAGAATGACATGTCATTCACTAGTTAGGAAGAATCTACCATCTCTATGAAGGCAGGTGCACGGGCAGTTGACACAACAACGTATGAATAGTGATTACATTAAAAGGTTGTTTCCATATTACGTTTGTATCCAAATACTTGCATGGGACGTCATCAAAACAATCCTCAAATATGCCATGCTAGGGAGTGAGCCAAATATGAGATTCCCTCATATAAAACATAAATGGATATGGAAAGGACACTCTAATTTATTGATCACTTCATATAAATGTTGGATCATAATTCCAAGTAGGTTTGCCCAACGAATCAAGTGAAGCAAGTACTCTTTAATGCCCGTGATCATCAATTGTCAAACTGGCAATGGCAATGGCATTCTGCTGTATATTCTGTTCATTGGATTTTGATTTTGCAAGGTGTGTGTACATGCTTGTGCAAGCTTGCAGTGCTCACGCAAGGTTGCGCATGCAACAGCAAGCTTGTGCATGCAACATGTTGCAAGCTTGCAGCCTGCAGGGCTAGCTGGTTGCAAAAGGTTGTGCAAGCTTGCGCATGGTTACCGCAACCTTGCGTGAGCTTTTCCCTGCAAGGTTGTAATGTTCCTAATCTAACCTTGCGCAAGCTTGCAGAATTGCTTGCGATAATGGTTGCAGGGCCAAATTGTTGCAAGCTTGCGGTCTTGCAAGCTTGCAAGCTTGCAATCTTGCGTGCGCAAGGTTGTAATGTTCCAAATCTAACCTTGCGCAAGCTTGCAGAAGTGCTTGCGATAGTGCTTGCCATTTTCATAAGGGTAATGTTGATTTACATGCCTGTACGCAGCTATTCATATGTCCTTAAGAAAATCAGTGGAGAAGTAATATAATGAGAATACTGGTAACTGCAGGACTTATAGGGGTTTCTTATGTTCTGAGGGTGGAATTGTGATGTTTGATAAAGTATTATATACTGTAGCCCTTCAATTAACAAGGCACGGTTTTAATTAATCAAAATAACCACAAATAATGAAGAGCATAGTCTCAATCTACTTGTATTAAATATTTGAACGTTTTCAAAACAAATAATTATGAGTATGCTGATGTGCCTCTCTAACTCCAAATATATTGATGGCATTGATGAAGTTGACAGTTTTATTTGTATCATGGATGAAGTATCACATCTTCAAATTGACAGGCAGGGTATAGCGTTTTATGTATGTGACATGAAATTACAGGTGACATGAAATTACAGGTGACATGAAATTACAGGTGACATGAAATCACAGGTGACATGAAATCACAGGTGACAACAGCTTTAATTTGATACTAAACATGATATTTTGTTTATAAGACAAACTATATTTGTCATAATTATAACATTATTGAAAAGGGCGTGGCTTGATGTCAATAAAAAAATATTCTGAATCTAGACATTCTCCCTCATGTATCATTTTCAGCAATAAAATTGCATTTGTACCCTACTTCACGGTCATGTCATAATTGTGAAGATATCCACTTGACTACATACCTGTGCAATTCCTACTGAACTAATGCAAATATATATCTAGAAATGCAAATATATATCATCAAAAAACATCATTTTCCGATTAATTTGGACATTGGAATCAATAGGAACAAAATGTCTATAGTTTAAACTTCCCAGGAAAAATATTAATTACTTTGTTCTAGCATGTTTTCACATTGTTTATAAATCTAAAATTATCACATTTTTCTCAAATATACCGATTATTATTAACACTAGAACGTTATTTTTTGAACAAATCACATATAAATTGTAATTCAGTGTGACCTAGACCCAAGTTTTTGGGGAAATTATATTTTGATCATTTTTCGAAAGATTATAGGGCAACCTTTGAGTTCCTTGAATAAAAACACACCGCAACTACTAGAGCTAACCCGCAACACGCATGTTTTGTAATTGAATATGATGATGTAAAGATACAAGGCCGTTTCTAGTCCCTACATTCGATTGTCCCTGGGCAAATTATACATTTTTGGAATCCTCAGACAAACAATTTGGTATGCTTCTCAGCTTAATTGAAACAATTTGAATGTTTGATCCCCCAGTTTTTTTAGTTTTTTATTTTTATTTTTTATTTTTTTTATTTTTATTTTATTGTCATCGCAGCCAACTGGCTGAATTGTAACAACATTACAAATCAAATACATTAATAAACAATGCAACGTCCAGGCAGCAGCTAAATCAGCGCCAAGTTGCGACATAAACCCGGGCATAAACCAACATGAACAAACATACATAACCCCTATATAGCAACCCCCAGTATGGCGGCCATATTGGAATTGGCCATAATGGCAGTCCCAAAAGGCTCAAATGTTGACATCCATCAAAAATCAAAAGAGTATATGAGCAACATATGGACCAAATTTGGTGCTTTTAGAAGAATGTGAACCAAACTATCCCTTAGACCCCAACTATACTCAAAATGATGCTGATTGTGCACTGAATAAGCTGGAATCATGTGTGATTGAAATACGCGAGTGGATGACTGACAACTTTTTGAAACTGATGACAAAAGCGAATTTATTGTATTTGGATCTATGTCTATGTGACGAAGTAAATATGCCCCATTTACGTATTGGGAATTCTTCTATTGTTCCAGCAAGTAAAGTTCGCAATTTAGGCGCTAATTTTGATATGGACATGACACTGAATCATCATATTTCTGAGATTTGCAAATCATCTTCTTTTCATCTTCGTAACATAGGAAAATACCTCACAAATGATGCTACTGAACATATATCGTCCATGCGTTTGTTACATCGCGCCTTGACATGGGAAATTCTCTGCTTTATGAGAATCTCCAGATCAAGCGTCTCAGCCGTCTAAATATCGCTGCTAGAATTATCACACGCACCAAACCAACTGAGCATATCACACCAGTTCTAAGAGATCTACATTGGCATCCAATAAAGGACAGAATTATCTTCAAAATACTTATTTATGTTTAAAGTCATAATCATACCTTGAGTGATTTCAAATTAGTTACCGAGGAAGATGTTCGCCAACTTATTAGTAGGCATAGCACACATAACATTCAAATGATTGAGACATGTACAAAATTGGATTCAAATGAAAGATTGCAATGAAAGATTTATTTTCCAAAAAGAATTATGACAATCGGTCAATGCATTCTTGTGGTACGGTGTTTTGAGATACTCGGAAAATGGCCGAAAACCTGCCAAAAACAGTAGCAATGCCCTCAAATATAATTTATCAGGATTTAAAGAGCTCAATTTGTTAATAATGTAACATTCAAAACACCATTTACACGTATTTCTTTAACAATTGAATATCTATATACCATGTTAAATTAAAAAATATGGTAAAATTATATTGCATTAAGCTAAAATAACCTAGTGAAATTGGTCATTTTGACCAGTTTTACTGACTGCAATCAAAAAAGTGACTAAGTCCAGCTAATTAATATGCGTAAATGTTATAAATCCAGATGTGAATGGTGTATTGCAATCAAACTTGGTATTATGGCTAATTGTACGATACCCAATCTTTTAAACTATAATTTAGTTTCATAAGCTCATTAAATATGCAAATTAGCTAATTATCTATTCAAGTCATTGATATGCAAATGAGCAATGTCAGACAATTTTTTTCCCATCATAAGAGTGATCGGTAATAGATATATAACATGTATACCCAATTTGATTGACAAATATTGATGGATTTAGAAATTAAACAAGCTTTTCCATTTCTTAAATACCCATATTCAAATTCTCAGTCTTTTCCTCACGCGAGGCACTCAACGGATGCAAAAACTGAGCATATCACTAAATTGATTGAAGTACAATATCTCAGGTTAGGTTTATTTAAATCGGCCCAATATATTCAAGTTCAGAGCCAATTTCAAAAATTGGTAAAAACAGTCATAACTAAAAAACCTGATGATAAGTATTTATACCTGGATCAAGGTTATATAGTCCAAGGTCATGACTACCATATATGGCAAGCTCACTGCCCTACAGGGAGTGCCTCTTGTGAGGATAGTTAGTTTTATATAGGGATGTTTTTCAAAGTGGAGCTGCATACATTATATGAAAAGATTGTCTTGCATAAGGGCTTACAGACCACTCTTACATGTTACTCATTTTACATGATTAATTAATCCAAATATTGTATGGCTGTCTTCATGACTTGGATTAGTGCATCCGTGCACGCCAATTGAGGCAACAATACAAAACCACATTCCACATCGTGAATAGCCATTCATTCAATAATGCAAAATGAGTAACAGGTAGAAGTGGATGTAGGGCTTTATGTAACACAGCTTTTCATATGTTGTTGTTCACTGGTGTAATGCTCCCAGTGGCAGACTCTGTGTGTGTGCATTGTGCTATGCCTATTATTAGGCTTCTTCCAGCAGTACATGTACCCTTGATCAAATTCCTACCTGGTTGCTCAAAGAGTACAGTGAGACAAATTTATTCCATCTATTACTAAAATAATCAACGCGTCTCTCTCTTCTGGTATATATATTCCCAAAATCTTTTGGTGATGCAGTCATTTCTCCCCTCCTGAAGAAAGCCTCTCTTAATCATGATGAATTCAAGAGTTATAGACCTGTTTCATATGTGTATTTTATCTCTAAGCTAATTGAGAAAGTTGTTACTCAGCAAATAACATCGCATATCAATGATTGTAACTTTGGTGAGATCTACCAGTCGGCTTATAAAGCCAATACTAGCACCGAAACAGCTCTGTTGAAGGTTAAAAATGATGTGTTTAAATGCTGTGGACAGACGGGAAGTTGTTCTTCTTGACCTCTTCGCGGCATTTGACACCATCGACCACAAGTGTTTAATTAATCGTTTACAGCGTAGAATTGGTCTGTCTGGTAACGTGTTACAATGGGTGTGTACATATCTTAAGTGTAGAAGTAGCCGTGTGTTTATTGATGACTGTTATTCTCAATCATATCCTCTTATGTCTGGTGTTCCACAAGGTTCTGTTATTGGGCCAATGATGTTTGTTATATACACTCTGCCTATTGGCGACATAATTCGTAAACATAATGTAAATTTTCATGCTTATGCCGATGATAAGCAATTGTATGTTTCCTTTAATCCAAATACTATTGGTGCTGCTGAGATGGCGCTCCAAAAACTGGAAGGCTGCATATCCGAGTTGCAAAACTGGAGGAATCCTACACTGAAAACATTTTGGTTATCTGTACTAAAATAAATTAGTAAAAACGATGTCTGTTTCTACTAACTTAATATTAGTTTAAGCATTCTCTAACCTTAACTTATAAATTAGTTGACCATGCTAAACTAGTTTTTGAACTAATTAAAATGAGTTCAACAATTGTCAAAATTAAGTTCAGTGATGTTAAAAATTAGTTCAGTATGATAAACCAATTTGTTCTACTAATTTTTAGGGTTGCTCTACTAACTTTAAAATGAGTAGAAACGATGTATATTTCCACCAATCTTGCTTAGTTCATTCAGTTGAACTAAGATGGTCTACTAATTTGATAAATTAGTTAACCATGGTCTACTAATTGTGTGCAGTGCACGTGAAGCAAGTGTTGACTCCCGGTTACCGAGCGAAGAAAATAGTTCAAAGATACGTAAAATAATCTTAAATGTATGTCAAATCACAAAATACTATGTAGCTTTTTTTCTACCATGCCTGTCATTTCTCCAATAATTCCGCTAACGGCCATCAAAGTTCGAATGACATAGCGTGAACAACCAATACTAGAAATCTTTGGAACAACAGTATCACGACATGCAATGAACTGAGAATTATGCTGTGGTCGGTACGTAATTCATGAATTAAAACTGCACGTCACACAAACCTCTGTCATAAAAATTGAACTGTCCAGAAGCATCTTCATATTTATACTCTTTAAAAACAAATGATTTGACATACATTTTGCATCATTTTATGTACCTTTGAGCCATTTTCGTCGCTCGGTTATCGAAAGTCAACAATCACTTCCCTTGTACTGAACAAAATGGCTGCTGCAACAGTCTGTTTTCGAACACAGCATCGTGGCGCTAAAAAGTTAGTTGACAAATTATAGTTGCCAACAACTTCTACGAACATATGTTAGTCGCGGACAGTGTTTGTATTTTAGTTCGGTTGGTTATACGAATATTTAGAGCTAAACTAAGTTTATCGAGTCGCACTTAATTAGTTCCAGTGAATGCTCTTGGTAGAGGTAGATTAGTTTGGATAGCTGAACCAATTTGGACATTACTATACGAAATAAAACTAGTTATCAATTAACGATATCCTACTGAAAGATTGGAAAGATGTGTACTCCCTGAACTAATCATTTTTACTAAAATTTCTTAGTTCAGCATTGGCATTAACCGATAAATGTTTTCAGTGTAACAAAGTGGGTGATCATGTCATCAGTCCATCACTTAATGTGCGCAACCTTGGAGTGGTTTTTGGTAACAAAATGTCTATGACAAAGCAAGCGAACTCGATCATATCCTCTGCTAACCTCCAACTTCGTAACATCAGAAGAATTCAGCGATATCTTGACAAGGACACTATAAACATCATGTTGTCCGTGCTTTGATTTTATCTCACTTGGACTATGCAAATAGCCTACTATATGGCCTCAAATCTCAAGATCTCCGCCGCCTTCAATCCATCCAAAACAAAGCAGCCAAACTCATTTTCTCTGTTCCTAGACTAACTAATCCTATACCTAATTAATGAACAAACTTCATTAGCTCCAAATTCAAAACCGGATACAATTCAAACTCTGCCTGCTCATGCATCTATAAGTGCCTTAAAGGAGGTGTCCCGCAAGAATAAAAGTGTGCATTATATGTTAGAAAAATAACTATCAAGCCCAACTTTTGTAATTAAATTGAACAAAACACCACACTTGTGACAAAAACAAATAAAAACCGCAATATCTCAACATGCACTTTTTAAAATTCGCGGCGATCGAAAGTCCCAGTGTCGATGATGTCATAGTTATACAATGCACATGCGCAAATTTGAGCACCGATACCCATGACGTCATCGACACCGGGACTTTCGATCGCCGCGAAGTTTAAAAAATGCATGTTGAGTGATGGCAGTTTTTATTCATTTTTGTGACTTGTAAGGTGTTTTGATCTATATAATTACGTAATTTCGGCTCGATAATTATTTTTCTAACAAATAGTGCTAACTGTTGTGCTTGCGGGAGCCTTCCTTTAATAAATATGCCCCGACCTAGCTCATCAATGAAATTAGTTTAAAACCGGGTCTCTCCAGCGGTCCTGTTACCAGATCTGCCCAGGACAAAACCCTCCTTGTTATCCCTCCTTGCAAGAAATCCATTGGTGACAAATCTTTTGCAGTTGCTGGACCACCTTCTATCTGGAACCGCCTGCCACAGAGTGTCCGTGAAGCCACATCTGTCAACCAGTTTAAGAAGTTGCTTAAGACTCACTTATTTTGAAATATTTCTCTGTGTATCTCATTAATATATGCTGTATATGAAGAGGTATTTTGCAAAAGGGCCTACATCCACTTTGGCTCTTATTGAGAAAAAGTCAAAAAACTGTTTCTAAATATTCAAGTTGAGCAATTGAAAAACTGAATGGATTATGAAAGAGGTACACTACATACTAATTGAAATTGAAATAAATTTTAAATGTGCTAGTTTTTTTTAATTTTTAAATCATGTTTACATTTTTTGAAAATTTGGATGTAGGCCCTTTTGCAACAAAACTCCATCTGTTTGTACATAAAGAAAAAATACCACACACAAAAAATCATTTATTTTAATCATTTCAAATAAATAAGTTTGATATTGAAATGTATAGGTCACAATCATATGTTTCAAGGAAATAAAGTCATTTTTTTCAAAAATACCTACATCTCATTGTAAACAGCCATTAAAGTTGTTGTTTTGTTGCAAAAGGGCCTGTATCCCGATTTAATTCTGGATACAGGCCCTTTTGCAACAAAACAACAATTTCAATGGCTGTTTACAATGAGATGTAGGTCTTTTTGAAAAAAATGACTTTGTTTCCTTGAAACATATGATTTTTCCCTATACATTTCTATATCAAACTCATTTTTTGAAAAAATGCACCATAGCCCTTTTGCAAAATACCTCTTCATATGCTGAATGTTGGATGATTTTTGTTTGTTTGTGGTTGTTCTGTTTTTTTGTGCGTTTAGATCTTTCATTGAATAAGCGCGTTATAAACTCTAGTATAGATGTATGTATGTATGTATGTAAGTATTATTGTCAAAAACACTAGAGTCTGTTTGAGCAAATCATCTTGGATTGAATTAAATGAAATTTGTTCCAGATTAGATCTCAATCTAATTAAGAAAAACAACGAATATGCCATAAAGACTGGTGAAAATGAAATGGTATGTCACAAGAAAGTGTATCGTCTTATCATAAATAAACTGACAGAGACTGAACTGATAAACTGGAAAGATCTAGTATCACAGGGAAGACTTGCTGGTCTTGAGAAGATAGACTATGCATGCTCAATGGAGCATTTAAAGAATGGTGAGTTAAGTGATGATTTGGTTAAATTTATCACCAAGGCCAGACTGCAAATAGCCGAGTCTAATTCCTTGCTTCATGTCATGTTTCCTCACGTCAGCAAGTCTTGCCCTTTGTGTAGGAACCCATACGATACAATATCGCATGTTGCAAATGGATGTATGCAGTTCCGAAACAATTATACATCGAGACATAATAGAATTGTTAATATCCTTCAAAAAGAAATCACAAAATATAACAATTCGTTTGTGGTTTACTGTGAAAAACTCATTTCGGGTGCCCTAATCACCAACGACGACGAGGAAATCGAATTTGCAAACATTTTTAAGCACATTCAGGCGAGGAAACCTGATCTTTTCCTGATTGATCATGAAAACATGAAGTGCTTCATTTTGGAAGTTTCATGCCCATTTGATGCTTTCATTGATGAGTGTTACAACACCAAGTTCCAGAAGTACATGCCTCTTTGCGATTTGCTAACCATCTGCGGTTTTGATTGTAAAATCCTCGTTTTCGTGATTGGGTCACTCGGACATGTCCACTACCGCTTCTGCAGTGGGTTAAGGAAACTTGGTTTCCCCATCAGAGTTGCTAAGGCCGTTGCAAAATATACCTCAATTAGTGCTATGATTGGCACTAACATCATATGGAAAATTAGAAATAGACTCACCAAAGATAATTAATTCTGCATTGTGCTAACCTCACCAATTTGTTCATGCTTTCTTCATGTAATGATGTATGCCGCTTTTGTGGCTCATAATATTGTTTATGGTCATTGTTGAATAAAAAATAAGCAAGGGGACAACCGACATTGCTCGGCAAACAGTATAGTGAAATACACCACTCATTGTCGATTATTCCATGGCTAACCGTGTCACTATATCAGCAATTTCTGGTTCTAAACCCCCGGTCTAAACCACTGCCAAAGTCATATTTATCTTGATTGCGAAAGCACTCAAAATCAGCTTTATTTTCATCACCAGAATCGTCTTACGAAGTATGCAACAATAATTATGGCATGTATGATTTTTGACGTAACAACACATCGGGTTTCCCGTATCACATTTCAAGGGTTTATTAACGCGTTTGCGTGTTAAAAGTTATCGAATTACTAGTTCTTATTAACGCCGTGTTAATACTAGCGTTAACATTTGCAAACCTTGCGACTTCTTTCTAAAATGTTAACACATTCACGCTATATTGACATTAGGCGTTGACGAAGACCATGTTAATAATAATTACGAAGGTCAGTATATACACTAATTTTAACACCATCGTATTAAAAACTTCAGTGAATTAACACTACAACGCGTTGGAATATAGCGTTGATATTTACAGTGCGGTTGTCCTTTATTTGCATTTTTATACCATTTTTGTTTTGCAATGATGTGTCGATGCGCCTGGAGCAACAGTTTTGTTGAATATTGCCGCATTATAAGTTGCCATTATCATTATTATTATATTCTTAACTCTTACCATTCTTAAGAGGCAGTGTTCAAAAAAATTCAAAGCTGCACACGGCATACGCCATAAGCCGGACAGCAGGGATAGCACTGGATCAAAAATGTGAGAGGTCCCATGACATTTTTCAGGACCTCGTAGGACTTCAAAAAACAAATATAAGGGGTCCCCCAAGAACTTGAGGGGTCCTGAAGTTTGGGTATTTGAAATATTTACTTTTTTACGGACAGTTTTAATAAGGATGGATATGTAATTTACAGAATTTCTTAAGGTTTCCAATTCCATACATCATCAAATTTAAGGGGTCCCTTCAATTTTGATCGGGACCCGCAAGTCTTTCCAATTTGAAACCTGACGCGTCACTTCAAGAAAGTGAGAGGTCTAGGACGCACAGACACGTCAGAATGCTACCCTGCCGGACAGACAGAAATAGTGAGTACATATAGTCTCATCCTGTGAGACAAAAGGGTCTCACGTCTTGCGGGTGGCAAGCTACAGTGAAGCTACATGTATAATGCCTTGATGTATGCTGAATAAGCAAAATAGTCTCCTGTATTTTGTAAAATTTATTTTCAATAACTTCGGAAATACATCACCGAACGGCGATCTGATGTGACATAACCATATTTTCCCCATTTTTGGCATTAAAATCATGACTATCCCCTAAAAATCATTTTTGACGCCAAAACATTGTTCAGTCAACAGGAAAATCACCACATACGGCGTGAAAACCAACCTATAAAATGCCCAGATATCTGGGCGATAACTCTGACCGAGATTTCTTTTGGCTATTTATATCTTTCCCTTGGGTCTAACGAAACACCTTTGCGAAGAAAACACTTTGTGTATTCTTGCAATCGTATAGTCAATGTGGATGGTACAAAATCTGTGCGATCGTCGCTCAGATGGATGATGCATGCTTTTCCTTTTGCCGTGTTAAAAAGTCAAATTTTGTGATCATGTGTCGTTTTCCGACTCTCTCCACCTTATAATTTGCGAATGTTCAGTAGTCTGTTCAATGCAAAGTTTTTGGAATTGTTCAATGTTGATGCTTGCCATGATTGCTTGGAACTTTCTTCTTAAATAGAAAAACATTTTTTTATTTTACTTTTTTTATTGACGCCATAAGTCCTTTCATTCACTCTCTTCATTATGGGATGTGTATAGTAACAGTGGAAATCCTAGGAAATGAACCCGTTCATCTCTTTCGAGATCCATTTAGAATTTATTTCTCGTACATTTTTTGATGAATACATTGGTAACTTTTGTCTTTTCATTCATTTCAGCACTTTTCCCCTTGGCCCTGGTGGGGGGGGGGGGGGGGGGGGGGGGGGGAGGGGGGGGGGGGGGGGCTAGAACTTCTGTAGAATTACCCATATGTTTCGTATCCCAATGCCTTTACCGTTTAGGCCACAGAGGATAGATGAGGTGACCGTTGTTTACATCAGTAGTGTTTACAAATTGATTAGCGCCTGGTCTAAAGACACGCTAGAGGTACTAGTCCATGACTACTGCATACATTACTATATGAAAGCAAAACATGCATCACTGAGCGCCAATTTTAAAAGCACATGCCCTTATGGTGCGCACGCACACCGCCGGGCAACCAGATTTAGTACCTGGTCTCTCATTGTGCTGAGGGATGCATACCATGACTACTACACTATTACACCGTAAGCATGGTAAGTAATGATCAATCAAGTGTGAAAAAAGCACCGTTCCCTGTAGGTGCGCACGCATACCGCCGGGCACTACGTCACCGGTCACACTATCTATATTCAAACTATTTTCCTATACCTATATTCAAACTATTTTTTTCTCTAAAAGTCACTTTTAAAATCTCTTCAAAACACAACTCAATCAAATTATTATTAATTAGTAAAAATATCTGTGTTTGTTTTTTGCTCAAAAAATGTATATATTCAAGAAAATTAAATATAATTATTAACCCTAACCCATAGATCACTCAATTTTGGAAGGAAAAAAAGAAGAAAAAAAGGGGGGGGGGGAGGCTCGTTAACACTCAAAATGATTTTTTTTCCTGCGTGGAGAAAAATGAACCCAAAAGTCACGCGACCCCCCCCCCCCCGCCCCGGGAACCGCACCAAGCCACGATTGTCATATCGCTTCATTAGGTCTAGGTCTTCATCGTCATCAATGCATCGTGATTTATCATTAACGTATTCCGTACCTAACAAGATATTAATTTTAAAACACATTTTATTTAGTGCGCCTAACAATATGACATCAAAACTAGAAAAAACCCACTATAGTCAAAAGGGCTACTGGAATGGCGTTTCAGCTATTAAAAAATTAGCCGATGCAACAGGTGTTTCCGAAGAAAATAACAAAGATGGGTTGGAAGAAGTAGGCTCTTTGGCAAATTTATCTACCACCTTCGAAATAAATTCCGAGAGCGAAATTCAACTGACCACACCTAATCGGGTTCATGAAGCCCATTTGATATTTGGTACGGAAGTTGTACAGCTACGCTCTCACTGTCTTTGACGTCGCGATTCGCTACAAAGAAGCCAAACCTCTTAGTTCCAAAGATTCCGGAGAAGTCGCCAAGGCATCTCTAAAATTTACGGTAGAAAAGGATTAAATTGGCTTAAACTCCTGCCGGTCGATCCCGGATGAGAAAATATGGAAAAAGTAAAATCGATATTGCAAAAAAGCATAACATAGGCATACTGAGGGGATGGGGGGGGGGGGGGGGGGGGGGCAACATAGAGCCCAATCGATCGTGGAAAGATTCAACCAACTCTGGGCGAAAGGTTGTTCAGTCACCAGTACGCTCAAGAAACTTATGGAAGCAAAATCTTCAGCGCCGTTTAAAAAACCAAAATACTGTTGGGTTCCGACATGGTAGTCAGATATCTATACCAACCCAGAGAATTGGAAGGCGGAGAAAGAAGAATTAAGAGCAACTGATCCAAATTGGTCTTTGGAAACGTACAGAGTCGATAGCATGGTAAAAATACCTGTCAATCCTATACTGTACTATCTGACAGAATGAACTAAAAAGCGAGGATTCGTGAGGCAAAATCGTCCCTACGCCTCCCAACGGCGTTATCAAACGGTAATGCCCACAGGTTAAGGTGTATATTTTACCCGGTAGAATTATTTGTTTGTTATCGTTGGAGGAAAGCATTATCTTGTTGATCTCTTTGGTGTACGTGAACCTTGTGAGCGTGACAGCGAATAACGTTCATCGCATTGGAGGCTTTTTACTCAAAAGACATTTTGTATAGTCCTCGAAGGTAATCTTTTTTTGAATCATCAACTTTTTGATGCCTTTACACTTTTTTTCTTCTTAATTAATTGAATTGTATTTCAAAGGTACCGAATTCCATTATTTACTCTATTACAAATTTATAAAGATAAACAAGTAGTGTGTCTCAGAATGATCAATACTGGTTTTCAAAAATATATAAACCAATAGTGTTTCAATTTAAACACTTGCGAATATGATGGTGGAAATATTTCCTACTTATTCCGTTAATTTCATTGATATACCTGTTTTTGTTCCGCTGTGGCAAGACATAATCGAAAATCAATGAAAAACATATTTTCATATTTTGGCTCACATAATTCACCTTTACAGCTATTCTCTCTAGCACTGCCAGCATTTCAAACAATGCACCACACACCTCATAAGTTATATTCAAAACTCCCGCCAAAGAAAGGAAGGTTAAATTCAGTTAAATGGGACAGAGTTAAATTAATTGTGATTGCTCTTGTTTAAGGCTTTTTTCTCCCCTGATTGGGTTATTTTACTCTAGTTATGATTTGTGATCTTGTCAAGAGAGGGCAGCATTACTGGTTTAGTTCATAGATATCTTATGCGCCGTAAGGCGCTAGATGGGAAACTCCCCGCGTATTTGCTGCGTAAAGTGAAGCCGAACGTTATTGTTTACATTTTACGCAGCCGTGCGTACTTGTGAAAAATATTACGCACATACGCAGCCTTTTCCACGTTATGTTTCAGGGGCGGCGTACACCAAACAGCGATTTTTTAATCAGAAACGAAGCTGGTTAACTAAATTGAAACTGTTTTAAAGTTCTTTCTCAAATAAATAAGTTCATCCTGGCCTGTTGTGTTTTTGATTTGACTGCCTTTGCAACCGTCTGACCGTGGAGCCGTGGCCTCCTGATGTTTAAGAAGTTTTTGAACATAAAGTACAAAGTTAGTTTTCAGATTGAAGTAGACACATTTTTGATTAATATTACTGTTTCCAAGTTTTTTAAGCTGTATTTCAGTTTTTGTAAATGTTGAAACTGTCTTTTGAAGCTAAACACTAATATAAATCTTGATTTGTTTAGATGAGTTTATAAAAAGTGACTAAACCGGTGGGATAGAGAACACAATATCATAATAACGCCAAAAAAGAGGCACATTATCTACTCAATGCACACACAATTTAGAACAATACAAACACATGTAGAAAGGACAAACGTTAAATAACAAACAAAAAAAGGCAAATTACTTAATTTCGACTATATGTTTGAAAAAAGAATTTAAAAACAAAACAAAAATAAAAAGGGTTTTCCCCTTCTTTCTTATTTGCCATTGTTTTTAACTATTATACGATAACAAACTTACTTATCACCCCCCCCCCCCCCCCCCCCCCGTAGTGTAGCCAGACGGGAGAAAGAGGCCCCCCCCTGAACCTGAAGAAAAAAGCTGACCGGGTTAATCGGGAGGCAGCGGAAAATCGGGAAGGCAAAAGAAGAGGGAAAGAGAAAGGGAGAAGAGGAGACAAAAAGGGAAGGAAAGTGAAAAGTGAAAAGGACAATTTAGTTGGAAAATTTTTCACGCTGGCGAATCAAAAAGTTACATGAAAAATCTGGCTACGCCACCGGGTGGAACTGGTGTTCACCAGGAAAAAATACCCTTTGCCCCCCCTGACAAGTAACCCTGGCGCATGGCTACGCCACTGCACTTTCCCCCTCTTTCACTGACCCCGAATCCGCCGCCCATCCTAGTCTGATCCGCATAGTAGTCAGGCCCGTCAGATGGGGGGGGGGGGGGGGGGGGCGACGGTTGCGATCGCCCCCCCTGTGAAAATCTTCCCCGGAAAAATTGTACACAGATGAAAAAATTTCGCGCGCTATGCGCGCATTTCTCTTCCCAAAATGCAATATTCATTGCTACAAGCTTGTTTAGAGCCAAAATGTACCTCGATCGTGCAAAAAATAGGTGCAAATTCGAAATTAGAAAATCAGCGTGTCTCCGACGGAAAAAAAACTAGCTCTATCACTTCCGGTGATTTTTTTTTGAAAACGCCCCCCCTTTGAAAAAAGTGTCTTACGGGCCTGGTAGTTCAGCAAATCAGTCGACTCTTAAAAGACTGGGTTGCTGTAAAAATCAAAGATATTTTTAAAAAGTTGGCAGACTTCAAAAAATGGATTTTGGTAATACTTCATGCATGGGTCGGTATGGGTACATATAATACAAAAATAGAAACAAAATGGAAATCAGATGTCGGTTGCCATGGTAATGGCCAAAATAAGATTTCCCACCAATTTTGCAAGTTCTTACACTATTTAAAGGTAGATGTTCCGATTTTCAACTTGAAGTTTTCTATTCTACATGAAAGGTCATCCTTAAAAACGTCGTGTCCCAAAATTTGAGATGCATAGCTATAATTATGGTTCTTATTTTAGACGCACAAGATGCTGTGAACTGTACCCTTTGAGTAGTACACAAACTATATCGGTGGTAACCACCATTCGCGGTAATTCAACGCTATTTCGTTGATTTCTCTGTCATTATACCGAATTAGGCCGTCAAATTTCAGTATGATGATGAGAAAAATACGAGCTTTCATATGATATGAAAATCTCCGTATGTTTGAAATAATTCTGTGTTACGAAAATGTGATCGGGTCATCTACAGTCCTCAAAATAAGTAACTGACCAGCTAATAAATATACTCATAATTCCAAAACTGTAGCTCCTACGTACAAATATTAAATTATAAAGTTGTCGGGAAAACGCTTTGCTTCAATTTGAGATATTACACGTGAAGATTGAATGAATATTAAATCAGTTATGAGTCCAAAACCAAAGCCAAGTCAGTTTCTCATTTTAACACTTAGGTTTTGAACACGCAGGACCGTGTGACAGGTATGTGTATGGGCTGCTTTGTTCAATTGAAGCATCCCCAATCCTCATCTAACTATCAACCCGTGAGTTATCGCTACCAGTTAATCAATAATCTGCCTGTTGCTAGTTCGAGGCTGCGTGTCGACGAACAAAATGTTAAAATGAAAAACTGACTTGGCTATGGTTTTGAACTCATAACTGAATTAATATTCATTCAATCTTCACGTGTAATATCTCAAATTGAGGAAAAGAGATTTCCTTACAACTTTATAATTTAATATTTTTACGTCAGAGCTATATTTGTGGAATTGAGAGCATATTAATTACCTGGTCAGTTACTTATTTTGAGGACTATATATACCTTTAAGTAATGAAACATAGGTAAATTGGAAGCACTGGTACATCTAAAGGGGATAGAGTAGAAGTTTTTCTTTAACACATATTGCACAACCATGTTTACTCTTTCAGAAAATTATTATAAAATGTAAGTGTGTGTTCCACTTTGGATCAAACCATTATTTCAAATAGGGGTGTTTTCATCATATTTCTCATAGCGAAAAATGGGGTATTTAATGGGGCTATAAAGCCGAAAGTGGCACTTTGTTGATAATGCCACTTTCATAATTGGTAGATAAGATACCAACCTACATTAACATGGAATCAAATGTTTTGGTATTTCAAGTGCACGGAAACAGTGTTGCCGGATAGTTAGCACTTTGGCTGAAAAAACCCGCAATGAATGGCCAAATATTATACATTAAAGGAAGTCTGAATTGACAAATTATATAACAAATTGGTCATAATTATGATAGAATACATGAAATGAATGTTGAAATGAAGAGGAAAAAATACTTAAATGGCATTAAAGGCAGTTAGTGTTGCCAGAGACATGATTTTTTAAATGTAAACCTTGATAAAGGCCTATAATAGTTGATATACATGGAATTCGGGAAGTGACTTTTGATATCAACCATTTTATTTTGGACCTGGACTACAGTATTTAAACATATAACAGTATAAATGGATACAAAATAAAACAATGTTGCAACACTGTTGCCTGTAACCCGTCTTTAAGCCTAGTTTAGTGGTAACATCTAGTGTGATCCACATATAGCCCTACTAGTCAGGGGTATGTACATGGGGGTTAATGTGCACCACCCCCAGTACTAAACCAAACCAACTATTTTGGGGTGTATTTTAGGGTCACATTTTAGATGTTGACAGTGAAAAAAACCTAATGCTCTCCAGATATCCAAGATGGCGTCCAAAATGTGTCCCCTCCCCCCCAACTGGTCAAATCTCATAATATGACATGATAGCAATCAAATTGTATCGTGAAAGTATAGTTTTAATAGTGGGATGTATGCATTAGACCACCACTAGGCACTCATATCAAGAACATTTGCTTTATTTACACACCTGAATCCAAGATGGCCGCCAAAATGGCTGCCAATAATGGTAAAATTCCATATTTTGGCATATATTTAAACCAACAAGTATGATTCAAGTATTTCTAACAATGGGATGTATATGTTAGACCACTAAAAACTCATAGCTAGTATTTTTGCTTTGTTAATAATATACTTTAAAACCAAAATGGCCGCCAAATTAATAGCCAAAAATGGTCAAAAGTAGTCCATTGGACTAAAATCTTGAACATCACATGTTTACAAAACTATCGCTAATTTGCGTCCTAACAACCTTTGACCTCTCAAACCAGAAGGACATCACTCGAGCCAGAAGGAGGCGGAGCATGGCGCTATATCTACTTGATTTAGGTCAATCATATCATCGCCACAACACCCCCCGCTGGCCCATGCGAGTTCCACCGAGCTAAAGAGAGATCACATTCTTAAAGATCTGAAATTTGTAGTACATGCAAGTAAACATCAAATGGTACAAAAAGTAAATAACATACCCAGGCAAATATTACAAAATGTGTCCAACATTGATTATGCTCCATTATTTACTGTCAACACTGAAAACATCAAGATACCTATCCAATCACAACTACTCCAGATTGATCATAATCCAGCCAGTTAAGACAAGATCATAAACAACCACGAAAGGAGGCTGACCCACTGACCGCGGTACAGTGAATAAAGCCACAAGGACCCTTGTCAACCAGTGAAGGTCAGCAAAAGACCCTGCCCAGTTGTGAAAACCCACTACAATTACTAAGTGTGAAAATTGTACCAAAAGCAATATCATTCATTTAGTTGACATTCTTATACAAAATCAGCTAAGTGTACCAAACAACTTCATGTCTATCTGTCATATGGATTTGCAAAAGTTAGCACACGCTCAAAACACATGAAACTTTAAAGTTTTTAATTATGCCAAAGAGAAAACAAATTGTACTAAATGATTAGTTGAACAGTGATATAATCATCAACAATTACTAAGCAAATTTAATTGTACCAATAAGTATGGTTTTGTAAATGGTCAAAATCACCCAAGGACTGAGCATGGAAATATACCTGTAAATGCAATGTATAGGGTCACGCGTTATGAACTCGCCTCCCAATAGGGTGGTGCCGTTACATTTTTTAGTGTTATGCTGTCATTTTCCTCAAATATTTTCAAAACCACAAAGGCTATCTCAACAAATTTGGTATCATTTTAAAGCCCTAATAACAAGCTATCTGCCTGCAAAATGACATTGGTATAGCTAATACAGAAGGGGAGATACAGCTGTTAGATGTTTGGAGACCAGGGGTGGTGCTGGAAGGGGTGGTGCTGGAAGGGGTGCCGCCTGTACAAACTCAATGGGGATAATCCAATAATGGCGATAATCTTTGTTCTTTTTACAATAACTATTCATCCCATAATGTTACAAACACCATTCTGGTCCCATTTTAAAGGATATTTAGTAGTCTTTCAGTATATGGTTCAACAGACTTGTCAACTATTTGTAACAACTAATTAATTATGGATAAGACCATGATCATCAGCTTTCTTCCTATTCGCTACACAGTCAACATGAATAATCAGCCTCAATTTACCGGATTTATAAAAATGACTATAACAGAAAAAGTTTTTAACCTATGATAGCAAAAGTATACATTTTTGGAAAGCTTGTAACTAGAGGAATTCAGATATGCAGTTCATATCAGGAAAGGGTTCATCCTTAAACAAATATTTCTGAAAATTTTAGAACTATATAAAATAAGAATTGGAGATATTCACTAGCCGGTATAATTACTATACCGACGTAGTAACTTTGACAATTATATATCATCTAATGGGTAATTTCATGAGGAATTCAAATATGTAAAGTAAATAATGATAGGGGTAGTTATAAAAAATATATGGATCTCAAATCAAAAATTAAAAAACTCTGATATTTTTCCGAACATTTCCGATCATACCATTTTAGTTCTTGGTCGTACTATAATTTTAATGGCAAATTTGGTTTCCTCATGCAATTTCCCTTCAGAAAATGTATACTTCTACTACCTCAGGGGGGTATACAAGCAAATATAAATGTGTAAAGTTAAAATCATGTCGCGAAAGCCAAAATCCGTGTGTAACGCGAAAAGGAGGCGAGCTTAAAACACATGACCATAGTCATTGAAAGTTTCCATCAAACTGCAGTAGAAATCTCTGAAGGAATAGAAGTGGTAATTAAATGACACAATGAGACTGAGAACTATTTGTGCCACGATCTGAATGCAGATACTTCGGAGTACCGTGTCTGCACACAATCTCCTTAACAAAAACCCAGGCAACCCTCACTGCTTTTATGTCCGGCACTGCAATTAATTACTCAATATATTTCGTAAAACAGTCAATAAATACAAGTACATCTCTGTATCTCTGCATGTGGGAAGTGGACCCAATATATCTGTACTAACCCTCTCAAACGGGACTGATGGTACTGGCATGGGTATAATCTGTGCCCTTACAGGTTGTGACGGTCTCTTCCGCTTATTGCATGGTTCACATGATTTAATCCAATTGACAATATCTGTGCATAGTTGGCCAGTAGAATCTCTGACGGGTTTTGTCCATGGTTCGAGCTATTCCTAGATGACCACCCAATAAAGGTGAATATCACATGTTTACAAAACCATCGCTAATTTGCGTCCCAACAACCTTTGACCTCTCAAACCCGAAGGACATCATTCGAGCCAGAAGGAGGCGGAGCGTGGAGCTATATCTACTTGATTTAGGTCAATCATACTCATCGCCACACTTTCATCATACATTTTGGTTGATATTATAACATTTTATGAAATTTCGACAATTTGTTCAGTCATTTTGTGACCCATTTTGGAGCCAGTCCTTTGGATTTTTAAGTATGTAAACAAAGCAAATGTACTAGATATGAGTTACTAGTGGTCTCATACATTCATCCCATCACTAAAACTATATTTTTATCATACATTTAGGTTAATATTATCCCATATTATGGAATTTGACAATTTTTGCAGTCACTTCGAGAACCATTTTGGGGGCCATTTTGGCAGCCTTTTGGATTTTGAACTGTGTCAACAGAGCAAGAATACTGGAAAGAAGTTACTAGTGGTGTAACACATACATCCCATCATTAAGATTATATTTGTATCATACATTTTGGTTGATATTATGCTATCTCACTTTTGACCATTTGTGGCCATTAATTTGGTGGCCATTTTGGTTTTAAAGTATGTTAACAAATTAAAAATACTAGATATGAGTTTTTAGTGGTCTAACACATACATCCAATTGTTAAAACTATACTATAATCATACATGTTGGTTTATATGCCAATATATGGAATTTTACAATTTTTGGTGGCCATTTTGGCGGCCATCTTGGACTAAGGTGTGTTAAAAAGGCAAAAGTTCTGGATATGAGTGTCTAGTGGTCTAATACATACATCCCACTATTAAAACTATACTTTCACCAATTTGATTGCTAGTATGTCATTTTATGAGATTTGACCAGTTTTGGCAGCCATTTTGGACGCCATCTTGAATAGCTGCATTAGCTGGAGAGCATCCGTTTTTTTGTTTCACTGTTAACATCTAAAATGTGTTTAAGGATCCAAGAAGACATCCACAAAAGCTGGTTTGGTTGAGAACTAGGGGGTGCACATGAACCTCCTGTACATACCCGACTAATATGACCTACTAAAGGTTATGAGCAACAGCTTCGCTGAGGGCGTTTATTCTGGCAACGCTGTTGTTTAAATACTATCAAATCATGCCCCACTTAATGCTGAATTGATACAAATATCATTTGAACGAATATCAATCATTAGGATTTTCTATGAAAGTTAATCCTCAAAATCCCTATTTTCCACAACAAATTAAATGTCAATAAACCGAAAAAGTGCAGAGTTTCTGGCAACACTGCTCTCCGGTACAACAATTACCAACACTTTATTTTCTTGAAACATATAGACCAACATCTTGTCTATTAACCCTGAAAAAGCTAATTTAAAAAAAACTGCCACTTTGGGGGTTATGTCATTTTTTACGACCATCACTTTTTGCATAATTTAAATTAATTAAAACACCCCTATTCTACAAAATGGTTTCACCCACATTGATAAGATGCATGTTAATCTTCATACAGAAATATGACCTAATATTTAAGCTTTTTTAAAGTTGTGAAATGGGTAAAAATAGTGAAAATTAGGCAATGTCCTATATTGGCCGTTGCCATGGCAACCAAAGGTATATGGTATTTTTTTTCACCAAATATTTACATGTTGACCAAAGGTCTAAACATGTGCAAAGTTTAAAGGAAATTGATATTTTAAAGTCTGCCACCACTTCTTTGATATTTACAGCAACCCAGTCTTAAAATGCTTTGAATTTCATGAGCATGATGAGCTCCAACTGTTTCAAGCTTTTACAACTTAAAATAACTAAAACCTAATTTCATTAAATAAACGAACATTAAAAAGTACAATAAGGTTGTATTTTCAAATATTGATTTATCAAAGAAGAAGGATATCTATAGAAGATCTTCTTGAATAACACATCGTTCCCAGGTTGACCCCCTCCCCCCATGCATATTTGACGGCGTTTCAACGACAATTTTGCTCATTTGACCCAACTCAACCTTCCGCTCTCCCGGTAGGCCTATGGTTTTAATTAATTATGAGAACACATCCCCCAATATTTGGGATACACATAACACATGACACACAGGACCTGGTCGGTTGGGAGCAACTTGTCTTATCATTTTATTTTTAGATCTAAGGATCTATAATTTTAAGTAGGCCTATGTAAAAAAGTGTCATTGAAAAGGGGTGTTTTAAATTCTTGTCATGATTGAAAACCAAAAATAGCGTAGGGTATACCCTATATAAAAATAGGGTATTTTTCATCCCAATTTTGTCCTTGAATTTTTAATGAAAAGGGGGTTAAAATGGAGATTGCAACGGGGAAAATATGACAAACACACATTATGGTTCTAATTAACCTTCGTGTTGAATCGGAGAGGGGTGACTCCATTTTCGAACAAAACAACTACTTTCTATTTTAGCAATCCGATTGCGCAAAAACGAGGACATATTCAAAATATTCCTTTTTCTAATTCCAAGGACTGGTGGTTGGTACATATTGCTTTAAATTAAATTTGGCTTACAACTTGAAAATATTAGACTAACAGGCTTACCTTTTTCTTTTACGTGAACATAACTTAACACATCCCTAATTTGGGGAAATTGCGGAAATAATAATATGAAACTTCTTTTACTCAATTTTCATGCGTATCCAAAGTCAATAAAACAGGTTAACTGTGAGAACGTCGGCAATCAAAGTAGGAACTCTGTCACTTGTACTGTCCATGTCAGCAAGCGCTGACCATGGCGCGGCCGCGTATTTCGACGCGGGGATTACGCCGCACAATTTAAACGCATACGCACGTCTCTTATGAATATTCAGTTGGGTACCGAAAAGTACCCAACTGAATTATTCATGAGCTGAATTAACAGGAGAAGGATAGGTCGCGTCAAGGTGTGAAGAGCTGGTGCGTGGCTTCATTCTATTGGGGGAGTTTCCGATCTGCTTAGAATTAGATATCTATGGTTTAGTTATGGCTTGGGCTACTTGAGGGTTATGCAATTTTTGTGTGGATTTATATTAACTGCAACAAGTTTGAAATTGTTCTACCTAAATCTGATCTATCTTGTAAATTGTATTTGTCCTAATTTATGCAATTCTTGCTTGATTAACTATTTTGCTCTAATACACAGTTAGATTGGAGGCATTTTTGGGTAATGTTAGTGTGGTTTTTGGAGGTTTTTGGGCAGTATTCATATGCTTAGTTAAAATTGTGTGTGATAGGCATAACTAGGGGTGCGCCTCAACTCATATGAAATTTCATATTGTAATTCTTTAACTTGTTCATTAGTCTTTCATTATTCAGTAGTTATATGTGTGGTGGCATGGGAAAACCCTTCACATGGTCATTTTCTAGCAACTTGGTTTTTTTCGTTGGCAGAGAGCTTCATACTCTACTGAGTATAGGGCTGTTTAAATTTTTCAGAAATTCCATCTAGAACTACAGTTAAAGTATTTTAAAGTCGACAAGTATAAACGCAACACTAAAAATTGAAACTGACAATTCAAAGGTGTACACAAAATCTTTTAAATGCTCTAATAATAATAAAACTACATTGTTATATCACACAGAATAGCTTGTCATATGAAAAGGACTTTTGATATGAACCTAGTTTTTTGCAATATTATTAACAATTGTAAGTTCTTCACTTTCAAAATCTTTACAATGCATTGTCGGAATTCACAAGTGGTTACCATGGTAACAATGTCATTTTACGTAAACATAGCATTTTACACATAAAATTTGATAAACAAGGTTCAGAAAATTACTAAAATAAACTTAACATCTGGAATTTTGCATACAAAACTCCTGGAGACTAAAGTTGAAGGTATAATCTCTATCTTGGGACCAAAGTTGGAAAATTGACTTGGAACACATTTGTTAGGAATATTTTGGTATGACCCAGATATCTCAACATTAACACTAGCGACTTCCGACGGGTTTTCCCATACCACCACACATATATGCAGGCTTTTTAGGCTTACTGAAATTTGTTGGGAAACCAGGACTCATCAGTCGTTCACTGCCTGGAATGAGGCCCTAGGCTATTGTCACGTATGGGTTTTAGCCCTGGATTCGTATTGTATCCAAATTGTCGTATCAAATCAAGTCTCAAAACCATTTTCCTATTTCACTGCTACATACTATTTACGCACATTTCGGATGTCCTTTTGGGCATCCGTTGAACTATTTGCCAAATAAAACATCTTAATATATAATGAAATAATG